>CATIWR010216884.1:0-72148 GCA_949677035.1 Omphalea diandra
ATTATGGATGACGGTTTGGTTTGGATTAATCTGGTTATTCAGATCGGATAAAGATTAATAATCAGTACCATCCTAAATTATTATTTTGGTTTGAATCGATTTGGTTATTTTTTAAATATGTTCTATTCCTTTTATTTTTAGATTTTTTGATGCAGTTAATTAGTCTAATTCAATATATCTAGGATTCATACTCACTCTTAAATTTAACAAACAAAGGTGCAATTTCCCCCCAAAATTGTACACAAAGTCTAAATAAGTCTAAATTAACTTTTATAATTTGATTAGTTTAATTTAGTAATTTGAGTTTGATCAATATAACCAATTAATATTATATACTTAATTTCAATCTTAAATTCAGTTTTGAATAAGTGTTTGTTATTTGTCAAGGAATTTTATTAGCAATATAATATTTTTGACAAGTAGGAATATAATATATTTTTTTGACATGCAACAAATAAAATAATAATTTAATATTGAATTTATTTAATTAACTAAAAGAATATAAAGAAAGTTTAAAATATAAAAAGTTTTGTACATAAAAATAATTTAAAAAATTTAATAATATAGAAAATTCATAATAATTTGTATTTAGTTTTCTATGTCATAAAATTAAAAAACTAAATGGGTAAAAAAAACCAGCAAATAAGTAAAATTACAAATTTTATACCAAAAAATTATGAAATTATTAAAATTTATTATAATAATTTAATTATAATTTTTTTTATTTTATGTACTTGATAATTGTTTTTATAAAATAAGAATATATTATAAATAAAAGTAAAAATAAATTTTAATCATTATTTATCTATTAACTTTAATCATTCAATTAATTAATAATTGAAATAAATATTAAATTATTTAAATTTATTATTATATTATACCTCACAACAAGCAGATTTACTGCTAGTATACAATTAGTTTTGGTCTTAATTTTAATTTTAGAATAATATTATTATTTGTTAAGTAATTATATTAGTAATATAATATTTTTAACAAGTGACACTATAATATGTTTTTATTTTGTCATGTGATACTAAGCTAAAAATTAAATGATTAATTTCATCCATCGATCAAAAGAAAATATAGAAAGTTTAACAATATAGAAAATTTTTCATATAAAAATAATTTAAAAAATTTAATAATATAAAAATTCTTCACATTTATAATAATCATATTTAATTTAAAAGGTTAATAAAAAGAATTTTTTACTTCACATTGAAAATTTTTTTTATTATTATTATTATTACTATTATTATTATTATTATTATTATTATTATTATACTAATTTAGTTATCATTTTAATTTATTATTATTTTAATTATTTGATAATAAATTTTTATAAAATAATACATATGATAAAATAATAATTAAATTTAATTATTATTTATATATTAATTTTAATGAATGAATGAATTAAATATTTATTTGATAAAATAAATACTAAATTTATTTAAAATTTATTACTATGTGTATACGACACAACAAAAAGATTTGCAATTAGTTAAATCAAAGTTTCCTTTTATATATTAAATGTGTGTTACACACGGTCAAACTTCAAAATTTTCACAAATTTCTTTTTCATTTTTCATTTTCAAAATGCAAAATGCAACAAAAAGATTGGAACTAGTTAAATCAAAGTTTTCTTTTTTATATATTATATATGTGTTACACATAGTAAAACTTCAAAATTTTCACAAATTTCTTTCTCATTTTTCATTTTCAAAATACAAAACTTACTAAAAAAGTAATGACAAGTATCATATGTAATATAATCTCTCTCTCTCTCTCTCTCTCTCTCTCTCTCTCTCTCTCTCTCTCTCTATATATATATATATATATATATATATATATATATATATATATATATATTCTAGTCTCAAACTTAATTGTAAATGAGTATTTACCATTTGCTAAATAATTTTATTAGTTTTACAATATTTTGATAAGTGGAATATAATATATTTTATTTTATCATGTGATAATAATAATTAACTATTTATTTTCTTTGTTTATTGAAAGAAATATAGAAAGTTTAACATTACAAAAAGTTTTACACACAAAAATAATTTAAAAAGTTTAAAATATAGAAAATTCTGCACATTCATAATAATGCATATTTAGTTTTATACATAATAAAATAACTAAAAAATAAACAAATAATCAATAAAAAAGTGAAATTATAAATTTTGATTTTTATATTAAAAGTATATAATTATAAAAATTTGTTATACTAATTTAATTATAATTTTTTATTTTTATTATTTTATTTACTTGATAATTAATTTTTATGGAATAATAATATATTACAAAATGATAATGAATCTTAATTATTATTTATCTATAACTGTAATCATTCAAATAATTAATTAATTACTTAGTAACAATAAATATTAAATTAGGTATATATATATATATATATATAGGTATCTTGATGGATTGCTTGGCATTAATCAAATAGAGTACGAGAAGAAAGTTTTGGGAGGGTAAGTATTTTGTGGTGAGGAATTTCTTATTTTCCTCAATTAGGGCTCCCACAAAACGGTATATGACTGTGACATGAGAAGGGAGGAGAAATGGACTTTTAGGCTTTGTACTCATATGACTCAATTGATCCACAAGGTATAAGCCTGTTTTTTATTGGCTTGTTTTTTGTTAGACAAAACATCAATGCTAGGTCTTTCTATGAAACTTTTTCATTCCCATCACCCTAACATTTACAAAGGAAGTGATGATATGGTAGAGAAGCTAATTGATAAAGGGTCTTAACGTATTTGGCCAGAGATGTTTTAGGTCAATAGAAATTTTTTATCAAAATTCAAAATAAATGACATCAAGTGCGAAGATAATGAAAAAAATGTTATCCATCACTTGAAGGTTGAAAAGGGTAGAAAGTTGGGCAAAGGTTATAAGATGGGGTTCCCCAAAAGCCCTAAAAACCAAACCATACAAAGCTGCTTTTGATTCTGCTCTCCTGCTCAATGCAACAGTGCATATAAACTCCTTGACATTCTCCTCATACCCTGGTTCATCCCTAAAGATGAATTCATTCCAGCCTAAGTTCAAAAGAAAGGCATGGATTTCATCGTTGATTCTAAGTGAGTCAAGGAGAAAAGTAAAAGGAATTTTATTAGCTTGGTTGATTTTGTTGTAGTTTTCTTTATACCTATATTTTTCTTCTTTGGTTATTCCCTTCATTAGGTGAAGGGGATGAGAGCTTGAAGATTAGGCAATCTCGTTCACTTTCTTTGCTTTAGTTAGTTTCTTAGATGCCATAAAGGATCAAAGTTAAGAGTTTAAAAAGATTGATAGAAGAGATGAATGATAGATGAAGAGAAAAGGTAAAAGTGGAATAGAGGACTGTTAGGATGTTTTAAATAAGTAGAAAATGACAAAAAATGATAATAAAATGGTACAAAATGCATTAAATGAGGAGTTGGCACCAATTAACAGTCAAATCAATCAATGTTCGATAGTTACCAAAATTCGCTATTGTTATTAGTTGGTCGCAACTACTAATTATGAAAATTATGAGTAATGGATAATATTTGGTCAAAAATTGAAAGAGTCAATGGTCAAAGAATTTGAATTTTTTTAAAAAAATTTGTGGTAGCGATCTAAAATAGCGACAACGAATTAAGAGTTTGACAAAAAAATTGACAAATGCTTATAAATATTGACTACAAATTGTTAGTACGATTGTGAATTACAAGGCAAAATGAAAAATCAATGATAAATAAGAATTGGCCTTTCTAGATGTGATTAACTGAAGAATTAGCCTTTCTAGATGATTAATTCAAGCAAATTGGCATAGAAAAGCACAATTGCATAAAAAATTAATACATCCAAAGTAATCAATAATCATAACTTTCAAACATAACATTCAATCAAATAAAATAGACAAACACAATGAAGAATATAAAGTGAGATCAATTTTCACCCTAGGGAACTTCCATCTATCATCCCTAGTTCTCTCTTGATGAATTTCATCTTTTCTTCATTGAGGGGTTTAGTGAAAATGTATGTAAGTTGATGATTAGTGTCAATAAACTCTAACACCACATTGCCATTTTGACATGATCTTTAAGAAAATGATGTTTCATATCAATATGTTTGCTTATTGAAGTTGAATGAGATTCTTTGAAAGATTTATTGCACTTGTGTTATTACATTTGATGGGAATGTGATCAACAACTTTGCCATAATCCTTGACTTATTGTTTCATCCAAATAACTTAGGTGCAATAATAACCTGCTGCCAAATATTTCACTTCGATGGTGGATAGGGCAACTGAAACTTACTTTTTGCTAAATCAAGAGACTAAAAAATCACCTATGAATTTGCAAGTTTTAGAAATGTTATTTCTATGTAATAAACTGCTGACATAATCTATATCCGAGTATTTAAGAAGACTAAAAAGATAAATTCCTAGGATACCAAAATCCTAAATGTAATGTACCATGTAAATATTTAAGAAACCTTTTAACAACATTTAAATGTGATTCCTTAGGGCAAGATTGGAACGTAGCATAAATGCAAACACTAAACATGATGTTAGGTCTAGAAGCGGTAAGATAGAGTAGAGAACCAATCACATGTCTATACCTCTTTTGATTAATTGGCTTACTTGATTCATCTTTGCCTAGCTTGATGGTTGCACTTATTGAAGTCTTTGCTACCTTGCATCCATCCATGCCAAACCTTTTGAGTAGATCCTTTGTGTACTTAGTTTGGTTGATGAAGATGCCTTTTTTGGTTTGCTTAATATGAAGACCAAGAAAAAACTTGAGCTCTCCCATCATGCTTATCTCAAATTCCCTAGTCATATACTTAGAAAATTCTTTACAAAAAGATTCACTAGTAGTACCAAATATAATATCATCAATGTAAATTTGTACAATGAGTGTATCTTGATTATATTTTTTAACAAATAAAGTTGTATCAACCTTGCCTTTTTCAAAATCATTTTGTAAAAAAAATGAACTAAACCTATCATACTAAGATATTGGAGCTTGTTTCCAACCATATAAGGCTTTAGCTACTTTGAAAACATGATTTGGAAAAGTATGAGATTCAAAACCAGGAGGTTGTTTAACATAAATTTCTCCTCAATAAGACCATTAAAAAATGTACTCTTCACATCCATTTGAAACAGTTTAAAATTCATGTGATATGTAAATGTTAAAAGAATCCTAATGGCCTCTAATCTTGCTATAAAGACAAAAGTTTCATCATAGTCAATGCCTTCCTTTTGGTTGTAACCTTTTGCAACCAATCTAGCTTAGTTTCTAGTAACGAACCCTTGCTCATCTAACTAATTCCTAAACACCCATTTGCAACCTATAACAGGGTGTTCCTTAGGCTTAGGAATAAGTTTCCAACTTTGTTTCTCTCAAATTGGTTGAGTTTCTCTTACATAACAATCACCCAACTTTCAACATCAAGAGCCTCATCGACTGATTTTGGCTCAAATTGAGAAATACATGTAAGATTATTGACTAAAGCATGCAGTTAAGATCTAGTACTTACTCCCTTAGATGTCTCACTAATGATAAGATCCTTTAGATGATATTTAGAGAATCTCCAATCCTTAGAAAGTTCTCAAGTTAGGTTTTCTACTTATTGTGGCTGAGTTTCCTCAATTTTTTGTGATGACTTGTTATCCTCAAGATTAATTAATGATTCTTTTAGAGTTGAATCAAGCTCTAACTTCTTAAAGTCACGTG
The DNA here is from genome assembly GCA_949677035.1 of Omphalea diandra. Taxonomy (NCBI): domain Eukaryota; kingdom Viridiplantae; phylum Streptophyta; class Magnoliopsida; order Malpighiales; family Euphorbiaceae; genus Omphalea; species Omphalea diandra. The sequence goes on from CATIWR010216884.1 coordinate 5,724, forward strand.
CAAGATTGTCAACAAAAAACCCTTTCCCAAGATCAAGTTTACTAGTTTCATTAAACACAATCTTCATTGACTCTTCAACAATTATAGTACTTTTGTTAAATACCTTATAGCCTTTATTAGAGGTGGAGTAACTTAGAAAAATACCTTCATTTGTCTTAGAAGCAAATTTTCCAAGGTTGTCCTTAGTATTTAGAACGTAGCATTTGCACCCAAAGACTTTAAGGTATGAAATCTTAGGTTTTCTACGATTCCAATGCTCATAAGAAGTTTTGTTAATAATGGGTCTTTTGAAAACACAATTAGCAATATAACATGAAGTATGGATGGCTTTAGCCTAAAAGTAATTAGGCAAAGAATACTCATTGAGCATAGTTATATCCACGCTACTAATGTCCTATTTTCCTCTCTACAACACCATTCTATTGTGGTGTTCTAGGAGTTGAAGAATTATAAGAAATCATATTCTCTAAGCAATAATTTTCAAAAGATTTGTTTTGAAATTCTTTTCTATGGTCTCTTCTTATAAAGGAAATGAAGTAACCTTTTTCATTTTAAATTCTTTTTGTAAAACTTTTAAAAACATCAAAAGTGTCATTCTTATAAGCTAGAAAGGATACCCAAGTAAACCTAAAGTAATCATCAACTGGGACAAATGCATAATGCTTCCTACCTAGACTAGCATTCCTAGTAGGTCCAATTAAGTCCATATAAATTAGTTGAAGAGGCCTAGAGATACTTACAACATTATTTGCTTTGAAAGAAGTTTGATGTTGCTTCCTTATTTGGCAAGGTCCATATGTCTTATAAGTGGAGAATTTTAGCTTGGGAAGACCTTTCACTAGCTTTCTAGGAGCTCCATGCTAGCATGACCAAGTCTTCTATGCTAAAGCCAAAATTTATTGCTAAGAGATATAAGACACTTGAAGGATTGGTTAGCCAAATTATTTAAGTCAATTAAGTAAATATTGCTTCTCCTTTCACCCTTAAAGATTACCTTCTTATTTACCAAAATGGTAATCTAACATTCTCTAGGGTCAAAGGTAACTTTATTACCTTTATCACATAACTAACTTACATTTAACAAATTATGTTGTAAACCTTCTACTAAAAGAACATTGTTAATAAGTGAACAACCATTCTAACCAATTGTTCTAATGCCAATTACCTTACCTTTGACATTGTTCTAAAAAGTGACATTACTACCTTCCTTCTCTTTTATGCTTATGAATAACTTTTTATTGCTCGTCATGTGCTTTGAGCACCCACTATCCACATGCTAATGATTGTCTTTATTGGTGGCTATCATACATTCTTATATAACAAAAATAAATCACTTTTGTTTAGGTACCCAATCATACTTAGTCATTAGGGTTAGATCTTAAAGGGTCCTCTAATTTGAGGCAAACCTTTCTAATATAGCAAAAAATGTTTATGTGACCAAACTTCATACAATAGTGACATTGAAGCTTAAACTTGTAAGTTTTTCTCCTATGTAAAACTTTAGTATGAGTAGGGAGCCTTCTCATAATGGTGAGAGTATGAGCATGTGGATGAATGATTGAGAGTAAAAGAGAATTTTTTTTATATGTGTTTGGGTGAGCATGCGTCTTAGTGTAGATGAATGCATGATTAGCCTTTTAAACTTAGGCTTTGAGCCTTGAGGTGCCTTCCCCTTGTCATTGGGCATAGGTGGCTTAGTGCTAAGAGCACTCTTCCTCTCAATTACCTCAATACTCTAGATGTTTAAGGTGTTGATGCTCTAATGAATATTATGAGAGGGGGTGTAGATGAAGAGGCTCCATTAAAGCGTAGACCATGTCTTACTAGGGGAGGTATTTGAGATATAATTAGTGTATCTAAATCTTTTTACCCTTTATGAAACTTAGAAATAAAATTTCTAAGATTAATTACCTCTCTTTTTAAGGAATCATTTTCCTTTCTCAAGGAATTTAGAGAAGATGAAGACTTAGAAAGACTCTCAATAGACTTTTTAAATTCTTCATTTAAAGTTCTCAACTCACTTACAAGCTCATTTAATGAGTTAAACTCATTTTCTAACTTTGAGCATTTCTTTTTTGTAAGTTTTCATTTATGAGTTATACTTGTCATATCTCAAAGTAAGAGCATAAAAAAACTCATCATCTACATCATCATATGCATCATAATTATCACTAGAGTGAGATGAAGAACTTACCTCATTAGAAGAGTCCTCTGGTGACAGGAAATAAAGATTTGCTACTTCATTTTCATCCTCCTCACTAGAGTTGTCATTCAAAATGGCTTTAAAGTTTTTCTTCTTTTTCTTGTCCTCTTTCTTCTTCTTCTTCAGCTTGGGGCAATCATATTTAATGTTATCTTACTTGCTACACTTATAACAAGTCACTTCATTTGTTTTTTTCTTAAGGTTAGGAGATGCCTTCTTAAAGTTCCTTTTATCTTCCTTCTCCTTATCAGCTCCTTGGTCTTTCTATAAAGCACGACCAGCTCATCCTCTTCCTTTTCATTAGCATCATCATCATCATCACTTGAGATAGTTTCTACCTCTGTGTCTTTAGCTGAAGATTTAAGGGCCAAGGTCTTCTTTTTTACTTTATCATTCTTATTCCCCTGCCCTTTCATCTTCTTCATTTCCTTATCTTTTTTCAAGGTCAGCTCATGAGTAAGAAGCTTGCCTTTAAAGACATTTATTGACACTTTTCTAATTTATGAATTTGATTTTTGAATACTGCACGCCTTTGCACCAAACTTTTCAAGAGGTAAAGATTTGAGTATTTTGGTGTTTGCCTCATGATTGGTGAGCACTCTTCCAAATTTATTCATATTCGTAATGATGGATATGTGTCTATTCATCATATCAATGATGCTTTCATTATCTTTCATCATGAATAGCTCTCATTCTATCACATATATCTCTAACCTGCTAGACTTTGCCAAGGTTGTGCCTTTATGATAATTCTCTATGCCTTCCAAATTCCATGGTTAGTGAGGTAGTGTTGTACTATTCTAATCTATTCCCTTGATAAGGAGCTAAAAAGAATTGTCATTGTCCTTTTGTTCCTTCCATTTGATCTTCTATGAGCTTTCACCCATTCCTCTTTTGGAATTAATTATTCACTTCCATCAACCACCTCAGTAGGAGCCTTCCATTCTTTTGCAACTATATTCCAAATATCCACCACATCATTGTCTAAATATATCTCCATTTTATACTTCCAATATGCATAGCAGGATCTATCAAAGTATGACTTAAGATGGTGTGGATTCCTTCTTATGCCATTTGTCTTTACTCACATAATTCAAGGTTTTAATGAGACCATACTCTGATATTATTGGCCCTTGAGCACCAAGAAAGAGGGTTTAATTGGTGAAAATTTTTAAAAATGAAAAGAAGGTATTGAAAGATGAAAATCGAAGAAGTAGGAGAAAAGTTAGAGACACTAGGTTTTATAGTGGTTCAGGTCGTAGCAAACTCTACATCCACTCCCAATTGTATTATACTAAGACTAATTGTTGTTTCCAAGCTCACACCAAACTCTTGTACTTAGTATTTTATGGCTCACACATAATCTTACAACTTATGTTTCAAGACTCACATAAAAACCTTTTAAGTGTTTTCCTAGAGGCTCACACTTAATCTATATAAGAGTTTTAAAGCTATGCAAACTCTTAAAGCTAAAACAAGGTATTTAATGCTTACACCCAATAATATCAACTCACATACAAGAATTAAAGGTTAAGAAAAAAAATTACAAGAGTTTTACTATATTCAATGTTATTCTCTTGCATTTATGTCTATTTGGTGGAATATTCATAGACAACAACCACCCAAGAGACGTTACAAAAAAAAAACTATGTCTAAATCTCTAAGTTGTACTCGACAGATCTTACATTAAATATCTGTCAAACTTAGTTTACGGTCATGACTGAACATTCATATTCACGATTTCTCTTCCTGCACTAAAATTATTGAAATTGTAATAGAGGAACCTATTTGTATCTAATGGCTAGTCTATATGGCATGCTACCATTTAAAAGGCATTTCACAATATTTTAGATTTAGACTCCCATTCAAATGCTAATGCAAACCTATTTAAAAATCTATAAAATTAACACTTAAAATTGATGTTAAAACAAATCAGTCTATATTATTATGATCAAAAGAGAGATTTGACTAAAGTACGACTAACCTAGTCCAACAGTGTCAAAAAGGAGAATGTTTGGAGAACATGTGACCCTACGACATTAGTCTTACTCTTCTATTTTGAATTAAAGCAAAATAATGACAAAACCTTGAGAAGTTCTACTATTTGTACTTTAGCATTTCTTTATCCTATGAACAGACCCAATGAATGGTAAAAGGGGAGAATGAATGCAATGGGCATTAAACAATTCGTAATGGGCGTTGAATATTGTTATAAATGCCTATTCAATGGACATTGAATAATTCCCAATAGGCATTAAAAATTTAACAGGCATTGAGAAATTCACAATGGGTGTTGATTAAATGTTACAGATGCCCAAAGTGTTTTAGACCATCTAATGAGCATTGTGAAATTCATAATGGGCATTGAGAAAATTGTAATGGGTGTTGAATAAGTATTGTAGATGTCAAAAGTGTTTTGGACCATTCAACAACCATGACAAAAACACAATGGGAATTGAACAATAATTCCAACAAGTTTGATGAAAAACCAACGACTAGTGGAATAGATTTTTAAAGCCATCATAACTGTGGAAGGATGAATGATGGGCATTAGAACTATCCATTACAAGATTAACAGGCATCGCTCAAAATTAACGAATGTTATCACTTCTAACGACTAGTTTTGTGGAAAAGTTGTTAGAGTGAACATCAATTATTTCAATAGATAGTTTGACATTATACTATATAAGGAACATTTTTAAAGATAAAAGAAGGTTAGACAACTTTGGAGAACAATTATAAACAACTAGAGAACATCTTATAAGTTCTTTGTGTAAACCTTTATAAGGATTATTTTGTAACTCTTTGAGAGTAGGTTTTCTTAAGCAATAAAAGTATATTTGTTGGCTAATTAAGAGACATTAACACTGCTTGGATCTATCCTTGCTATTGATTAAAAGGTAGGTATTATACCTTAGAAAAAAATACTAAGGGCTCTTATTTCTTATTAAAAATAGTAGTTGTAAAGATTGTCCATAAGCCTTAAAAGGAAAAGTCATCCTTGAGCCTAGAAAAGGAAAAGACTATTCTTAAGCTTTCAAAAAGAATAGAAAGGCCTAAGAGAAAGCTTAGGAGTGGAGTAGGCATATTGTTGAACCATTATAAAACTCTGTGTTGATTTGTGTATGTTGCTTTCGTTTAGTTTGTTTTGTTTTTCACCCCCCTCTTGGGTTGTCTCATGTTCATCCAAACTAATAATTGGTGTCAAAGCCTAACCTCATTTGAAGCTTAAGTACAAGAAGGATATGATCAAGGCAGCTCAAAATGAGCACGAACTAGAAAGTCAATCGGTTGTGAGACCTCCCTTCTTTAATAGAACAAACTAGCAGTATTGGAAAAGTAAAACATACTACTTTCTTAAATCTGAGTCCAGTGAGCTGTGGAGAATTATAGAGAAAGGTCCATGCACTCTAATGAAGACATTTGCTAATGGCACTCAAATAGAGAAGGATATTGATGAGATGTCTGATAAAGAAAAAAAGGCAAATTACTAACAATGACAAGGCTATCCACATGCTTTTTTATGCTTTAAGCAAAAGTGAGTACAACAAAGTGAGCATGATGTCAACTACCTAGAAATTTAGGAGGCCTTGGAGATCACACATGATGGAACAAATCAAGTCAAGGAAAATAAGATGGAGACCCTCACTTTCCAATATGAAACCTTCCTAATGAAGATTGATGAAAGGATCTCAAGAATGTATGATCGATTCATTGAGATTGTCGAAGAAATGAAGGCTCTTAGAAAAATATTCACTAATGAGGAACTTGTGAAGAAAGTTCTGAGGTGTTTACCTAAGGAGTGGCTTAGTAAGGTCACCTTTCTTAAGGACTCAAAGGATTTGAAAATCATGCCACTTGATGAACTATTGAGCAATCTCATTTACTATAAGATGAACCTAAATAGAGAAGCTCCATCCACATCTAAGGATACAAAAAAGAAGAAGATTGGACTAACACTCAAAGGTACTTCCAAATGCCTTAGCTTAGATGATGAAGAGTTGGATGAAGGATAGGTAGTCCTTCTAACAAATAAATTTATAGGCATGCTGAAAAGGAAGGCTAAAGTTAAGCTTAAGCAGATGGAATGCTATGGATGCGGAAGGCTTGGCTACATAAAGTAGATTGTCTAAAAACTAGAGCTAAGAAAAAGGACAAGAAGAAGAAGAAAGCATATAATGTCACTTGAAATAATTGTAGTGCAACTAAACTAAATGAGGATGAGGAAGAGCCAAGGATGGGAAGAAGAGAAAGAACCAATCTTTACCTTATGGCCTTGGAGGAGAAATCTTCAAAATAAATATGTTCAAACTCTCTTGATAGTGATATAGATGAGGATGATCAAGAGTTCGTAGACATGTTTACTATTGAAAATCTTATTGAGGCCCTAAAATCTACCAACAATGATCTTAATAAAAGTTTTTAAAGAAACACAATTTTAAAAATTGAATTGGTAGAACTTAAGAAAAGTTTCGATCTATTACAAAAGGAAAATGAGGCTTTGAATAAAGAAAATAAATTTTAAGAAATTATGTCTTCTCAAAATGAGAGCTTCAAGAAAAAGGTCTCAACTTTGTAGAATTCATTTGCCTCTTTTATAAAAGGAAAATAAAAACTTGATCTTATTTTGGATTTTCAAAATACTTTAAAAGATAGACATGGCTTAGGCTTTGATCAATCTAAATCTTCCACTTGTAAGCCAAAGTTTATGAGATCTTCTTCCAAAACTAAAATACCCTCACCTTTATCAAAATCACATGAGCACAACACCAATTGCTCACATTCACACTCTTATAGGCCAAAGGCAAATAATGCCTTCTTTTTTTCTTTTTTTTTTTATGGAACTAAGTATATTAAGAATGCATAGTTCCTTCACATTTTAGGCATCAATCCTTTAGAAAGCCACCTCACACTTGCTCCACAAATAAGCTTAAGAAAACATTCATTTTGTAATGCTTTTATTGTGGAAAATATGATGGAAAATATGACCATAAAGCATACTTTTGTTAGGGTAGATTGAAAGATGATCATGTTTATATTGCCAACCCACATGGATCTAAAAGAAAATGGATACTAAAGAAAGTTTAATTTTGTAAGAATGGAGGCTCCTTACCCTTTGCATGAAATGACAAATCAAATGACGAGTGGAATTGCAAATTTTGAAGTAGCTATTGTATTTTGGAAATCATAAACTATAATATATCTCTATCCCTCTTTATCGTTTACCATGCTTTTGCCAAGAGGGAGTTTGAATTATGGATCTCTAGTAACTATCCTTCATCTCTTGCTATCCTCAATATATGTATAGAACATTTGATCCTAAATATGTTAACTGAATTATTATTTGAATATTTGTATAGATTTATTAGATGGAAGAATATAGATAGGGGCAATTTTCCTTCTCTAAGTGTTTTGTAATTTAGATAACATCATTTTATATCTAAAGAATGCTTTTTTTTTTAATATCATCCATTTGATTTAATTTTGAGAAATTTGTTATAAATATTAAAAGGGAGAATTTTATTTGCATTGTCTAATTTTTTGGCATCAAATATTTTGGTATCGATTTTTGTCATATTGATAAAAAAAAAGGAGAATTTTTTGATGCTTTGATTGGTATCACTTATTTGTATGGCTTTGTATACTCTCGTTCAAACTCACTTGATAACATAACATTTAGTATCCTCTATGTTTTTAACATATAACATTTGGTATCCTTTATGGTATATTTGATATCTAACTTTAGAAGCCACATTTGTATTTATGTGTTGTAACATTTGGTATTCTATGTGTTTTAAATTTTAAATATTTGATATCAAAGTATGTTGGTTTTGTCATGATTCAAAAAAGGGGAAAATATTGTGTCAATAGGAAAAATGTTTGGAAAACATGTAACCCCAAGACATTAGTTTCACTTCTCTACTTCGAATGATGTGTTTTGAATAATAATAAAATAATGACAAAACCTTAGGAAGTACTAATGTTTGTATTTTAGTGTTTTTGTATCCGAACAGACTCGACGAATGGTAAAGGGGGAGAATGAATGTAATGGGCATTAAACAATTTTTAAAAGGCATTAAAAAATTTATGATGGGCATTGAATATGTGTTGTAGATGCCCATTCAATGAGCATTGAATATTTTCCAATGGACATTTAAAATTCAACGAGCATTGATTAAGTGCGATAGATGCCCATAGTATTATGGACCATCCAATAGGCATTGTGAAATTCTCAATGGGCATTGAGAATTTCACAATTGGCATTGAATGAGTGTTATAGATGTAAAAAATGTTATGGACCATTTAATGACCATGGCTAAAACATAATGGTTGTTGAACAATAATTCAAATGGGTTCAGCGAAAAACCAACGACCAGTGGAACAGATGATTAAAGCCACAACGACCGTGGAAGGATGAACAAGAGGCATTGGAACTATCCATTACAAGATCAATAGGCGTCATTCAAAATCAGTAGGATTTGTCACTTCTAACGGCTAGTTTTGCAAAAATATTATTAGACTGAATATCAACTATTCCAATAGTTAGTTTGGCATTCAACTATATAAGGAACATTTTTGAAGAGCAAAAAAGGGTTAGAAAACTTTAGAGAACAATTATAAGCAACTAGAGAACATCTAGCAAGTTCTTTGTGCAAACCTTTTTGTGTTGCTTAGATTTGGGTGGTGTAAGGATTACTTTGTAGCTCTTTGAGAGTAGATTTTCTTGAGCACTAAAAGGATATTTGCTGCATAATTGAGAGGTATTGACACTACTTGGATCTATCCTTGCTACTGATTAAAAGGTAGGTATTGTACCTTAGAAAAATACCAAGTATTGGGTTGACTCTCTTGTTCTTTGTTAAAAACAGTAGTTGTAATTGTTGTGCTTAAGCCTGAAAAGGGAAGGTTGTCCTTGAGCCTAGAAAAAGGAAAGGTTAAGCCTGTAAAAAGAATAGTAAGACCTAAGTGAAAGATTGAAGAGTGGAGTAGGCATATTGTCGAACCACTATAAAATTATGTGTTAATTTGTATATGTTGCTTCTGCTTAGTTTGTTTTATTTTTATTTGCAACTCAATTCATCCTCTCTTGGGTTGCCTCATCTTTATCTAAACTAACAATTATTATTAAAACTTTATTATACTAATTTACTTATACTTATATTTTTATTAATTTATATACTTGATAATAAATTTTTGTAAAAAAAATATATTGTTAAATAATAGTTAAATTTTAATTATTATTTATATATTAATCTTTAATCATTTAATTAATTAAATAATTTTAATAAATTAAATATTAAATTTATTTAAAATTTATTATTATAATTATATTGTGCAACAAATAAGTTCGTCACTAATTACATAAAATTCCCCTTTCTACATTTGAGGGTGTATCACATGCGGTCAAACTTCAAAATTTTTATAAATATCTCTCGGTCTTCTTTTTTAAAATACAAAAATTTTCTACAAAAATTGTGATAGGTATTTTTATGTGGTGTTATTCAAAAAGTACTACAGTTCCATATATTATATATATATATATATATTTTTATCTTTTAATCCCTAAACTTCATAATGGGTTAAATACATAAGTTACTATAATGGTGCATTTAGCCAAGAGAAGTCTAATAAGGATCTATTGCAACTTCAAGGCCCAATTAAAAGAGAAAGGCTAAAAAAGTTTAAAGATGCACTTGGAGCTTTCATACAAGGAAAGATATGGAAATAATTGACCTAAACAGACCAAGGATTGCATGAAGCCCAAATGCATGAAGATGGGAGCTTGGACTTTTCAAATGGAATGTTTAATTTAATCCAATGGAGCCCAATTGATGGAGAGGACCAAAGCCCAACACCATTCTTCCATAGCATGGAATTAAGCCCAAAATGTGAGGACAAGCACAAATGTTAAAGATCTATGTCAAATTTGCTTAATTGGGATTGTCTTCTTATTGCCATAAAGAATTATCCTCATTGGCTGAATATCATGTTGCTTTTAGTTAGGATTCTTTAGTTAGTTATTTATTTGTGTAAGGAACCTTGAAATAAGGTGTTTTAATGCTAGAAATTAGCTAGGCCAGATCATGGCAACCAATAGGATTACTTAGGCCAAATCATGGCAACCAATAGGATTCTTTGCTTTTAGTCTTTATATGGGACTGTTATTAGTTCTCCTAATATGTTTAGGAGTTGTAAATTTGGCCAAAACATGTAAGGCTAAATTAGAAAGGGTCTTTTAGGGTTTTCTCAACCTTTGTAAAGGATATTTAAGCCCCTATTTTGTTATTAATAAGAAAACAAATGATTTTTGCTTAAACTTTATGAGATTGATTCTCTTTTTGAGTTCTTAAGTGGACTTGGTGAGATTGTTGAGTGAGCTTGATAATTTCACAAAATTAGTTTAATCAAGGTTTTGAATTACTTGGTTAATTTAGGATTGAGGTAAACACAACTTAAATCATATATTTCAGGTTGCTAGAAATAAGTTTTCTAGAGATCTAGTTTAGATTTAACGATTTATCTTCTTCTTGATCTTTGAATTATACTTGGGACTTATGTTCATCAAACGAGTCAGAAGCTAATTCCACCTCATTTGTATCATATAAGCATCAGATTTTGGGCCTTAGGATGCGAGCCCTATAATGAAAATCACTAAAGTTATTCACTAGAATGCAAAAAGGATTGCTGGAAGAAAGAAACAAGGCCTTATGAAATCTTGGAAAAGTCCTAAGACCAAGCCCAATATCACATCCAAAACTAAGCCTAAAACTAAGTTTAAGGCTCTCAACCCTGCTTAGTGGGATATACGTCCCACTAAGTTGGGATGTACAACCCATCAAACTAGGCAACCCATCTCAAGGATGCATAGCTAAGGCTAAACCCTGAACCCTAAAACTTTTAGAACTAGTCCTCTCCCTTAAACCCTAGGGTTGTACAACCTTGAAAGTTGGATCTATAACCCAACTTTGGTTGTACAACCCATGTGCAAACCCTAATTATAGGAGATTCATCTCCCTCTTTATGATTGGATATAAAAATTCTACAACCATAACCATTTTTTGCTCTGGTGTACCCATCCATCATCTATAAATACCCCCCTCCCCCCATTTGAAGAGAAAGAGGAGCCTTGGACAATCGTAAGGCTACTTTGCCAAATTTTCTCCTCAAACCCTAAAACCTCAATGCACTTCAACCATTCTGCAGGTAGAATAGGACCTAATCTTCACACTTTTGTGCATTCCCTAATTATTTTGAAGGATATAAATCATATAGTGAGCCTCTAAGGGTAAAAGAATGTAGAAAGGCATCCAAAGACCCTTTTATTCCCTCTCTCTCTCTCTCTCTCTCTCTCTCTCTCTCTCTCTTTTTCTCTCTCTCTCCTCTTTCTTTTCCTTGTTTCTTTGCTTCCAAAACCCAAGAATTAGGGGTTGTACAACCCAACTCCTCAGGGACAGTTTTAAAATAACCCTTTTTCCTTCATTCAGATTTCTCCTTTTCAAATAGACTTTTCATGGCTTTCTTAGTTCCACTGGCAAAATAGGATAAGGCCTAATGGCCTAAGACCCCTATTCATTTCAAAAGTAGAACTTTGGACAAGTTTTAAATGTTTTTATGGTGTATTTTGTGTTAATACTTTATGTTCTTCCACATTTTGATTGATTGGCATTAGAGTATTCTATTTAGACGAAACTTGACAGTGACCAAGTAAGGAACTTATGGTTCTTAGGACCTTGGAAGTCTCATTATATCTATGTTTATCTTTAAAAATATGTTTGCCTAGTTTTAGCCTTGTGATTTCCTCTTGTTGAGATGGCATTCTAACCTTTGTTATGGTCAATAGTGTCCATGGATGCCTAACTCTTTTCTTAGCAATAAGAGAGAGGGTACATCAACCCAAAGACCTTTTTTTTTTTTTAATTATGATTTAGCCTTAGGCCATTGAAAATCCTCCATATGCTTTACATCACATGTTTATGATTCTTTGTCTTTCATGATGCATGTATTTGATTTTGATGTTTTATTGATCCTTATGTGATGTTGGGATATGCTTATTATGGATTTAGAAATGTGTTTAAATACCTTGAAGATGGAAATATGGTAAGGTATTTGGTGATTTCATTTATTTGTATGATTTTTTGCACTTGTTTGTTTACATTAGTTGCTAACCTGTGCATTGGTATAGGTGTTTGTTTAAGTTAGATCATGATTGATGGTTTTAATAGTCATCTTTAATAACAAAATTGATGATTTGGATGTGTGAATGCATGGATGCATGATAACCCTATGCCATTTCATATGAACCCCATTCCGTTGAGATGAATATGAATGATGTATAATGGATATATGGATATTGACATGCATGTCACTCCCTTCAACATGATGTATGACCTCGCTCCCCTTGAGATTGATGATTTGGTTTACTTTATTTGAAGGCGCTAGAGGCATGCTCAGGGTTATTAACTAGACTAATTAATAACTTAGTTAAGATTTTAAAAGTAAACTCAAGATGCCTAAAGCTCAGATCCCAATATCTAAGCAGTTTGGTGGTGCTTAACCTTTGCCTTAGACCATACCTAATTTTTGAACTCAATCTCTGATGAGGTTAAGATAAAATAAGCCTTCTAATTGACTTAGCCTAGGTTCAAATTTTGGCTTACTTGGATTTTTGTCCTGACCAAAGTTGGGTGGTGACTTCACAATTCCTAGGGATGATGCCAAAATGTTGTCATGCCTCAATCCCCCAATGACCACAAACTTGGACTTAAGGCTTTAAACTTATGCAAGGGTTAAAGGATCCCTCGTTGATCAAACATGAGCCATACTTTAAGGTTATTACTAATGTAAAAACACTTTCCCTTTCAATCCCTCATTAGTCTATAAAAGGATAGAGTCATAAGTAGGATTCCACTTATTCGATCGTGACCTTAAAAATCGTATCCAACATTTATAGTGGCGACTCTACTGATGACTCAAAATTTACTTCGCGTTTAATCTTTAGTTCACTTCAACATTTTAAACTTATTATTAATCAAGTCCATTTACATTCATGTAGTCTCTAAACTTTGCCACATGCAATAGGTATGCCCTTAGACAAACCAATGGCCTTCTAAACTTGAGACCCAAGCTTCATTCGGGCTTAAGAGATGGTGAAAAGGGTTCATCACTCATGAGCCTAGTACCTTTGGATATATTAAATGGAGGATCATGACAACCACCTCTCTAGCTTATGGGAGCCATTAACTTCAACTAACTATTGTAATCAATAGGTGCATGTTGGAGCTAATAACACTTTGGAATAGGATACCCTTGTTTACATTTCTCCTTTAAAGGAAAGGTTGAGGTTTTTCAAAGAACATGATTAGGCATCCCTCAATGTAAATATAATGTTATCCCACTCCCTTATGCTAATATTCATGTATTCCATACCTCGTTACGTAATGAATTTTTATGTACATCCTTATTCCTTTATTAAAGGGATTATTTGCTTCCATGTACATCTTTTTTCATCTATCAAGTAATGTAAAGAGTTCTCTCCTTTATATATGTGTCTCTTTGAGATATTGACCCTTCCTAGGTCCATGGCAACAAGGCACATTCTCTGCCCTTCGTTAGTGGAAAAATGGGACCTTACCTAAGAAAAAGCCTCTAAACCACATGTGTGAGAGGAATAAAGTTAGAAGGATCTTTTGGCAAATTGATGTGTGCATACCATGAATGCCATGCATACATGCATCATTTATTTATATGTGCATCATGCTAATAATCCTTATCTTGCAACCATCATAGCTCAATCTAAAACCTTACGGAAGAGAAAGGGTAATCGACTTGCTAGGAAAAGTAAGACATTGAGTCTGAGCTAAATAATTGATCCAATCATGGAACTAACCATTCCATCGGAGGTCCTAGACAAGATGATGGTTAACTTTAATCGTAAGATGGAAGCGAGGATTACCAAGGAGGTGAATAAGCGTACCAATGAAATTTTGAAGAAAGGGGACACCTCTGCTAGTAAGAATGATGAAGGGAAAGCATTGATGGAGACAACCCAACCTGTGGTGATTGATGATGATTTATTTGGGATAAAGGAGTATCATGAAGGCAAGCTCACTAAAGAAAAAGGAAGCACTATTGTTATTTTGGATAAACCCACAGAGAGTGAGAAGCAAAACACTTAAATTTGATGCCTTTGCCAACCAATTAGAGAAAATACAAAAGGATTTAGGTGTTAAAGGTTTCGAGAGAGAAACAGACATTGAGGAATTAATGGCTCGCAAATTTGAGAAGCTTTCAACTAATTTTTACATGCCTGAGCTTTCAAAGTTCATATGAAGTTTGTTAGTATGTGCTAGTTATGAAAGCTTTCATAGTGTCAGTGGACATTATGCATGAGCTTTATGAGCTGTCGTTAGAGGGGTTTGCTAAGACTTGGTATTTCAATCAACTCATGAGTATTAAGGATAATTGGAACTAATGGATAAAGGTTTTTTAGAAGAATTATGCATGTAATTTAGACTTAGAGGTAAGTCTACAAGATTAGGAGTCTTTAAAGCAAAAGATTGGTGAAAACTTCAAAGACTACATTGAAAGGTAGAAGACAACAATCTCTGAGGCCGCTACTAGACCCATTGAGAGAGAATTGGTTTGAATGATTATTAGAGGGACACTACCTTATATTGGTACTAGAATCAAGTGTATACTGGCAAGAAATTTTAAAGACCTAAAAGACGCTAGTTTTCAAGTTTTGGAATTAGAGTTTGAGTTAAGAAAGTAATATGGGGGAAGAAGAAGCATCCCATCACAACCTCATGCAGTAAGGACACCAAAACAGTTTACTAATTTAGTGATGCCTCTATCCAAGGCGTTTAAGAGATTACAGAAGAAGGGGATATTGAAGCCTCTAACACTAAGCCTGCCTCCCAATCCAATACTTAGGGGATATGATGCCAATGCATATTGTGCTTTTCATTACGGAGCAGCGAACAACACGATGATTGTTACATGTTGAGGTATAAGATTTAAGACATTATTGACAATAAGAGGGTTGTGTCCTCAAACTCAGAGAGACTAAGCATAAGGGGAAACCCTTTCTTGAACTAATGTAATGTTCCACCTCTTACTCAAGGGACATTTATGATAGACTATGGGGCACCTAAAGAGGTTGTTATGGCTATTATTAAATAAGTACCAAGGAATCTTACTATCGTGGTTCACAATATCAACCCATGGGAAAGCTCAAATAAGAAAATAGATGAGATAAGAAGGAAAGGATGATCAAGCTCTAAAAAGATAATGATAAAGAGAGGAAGGAGGAATAGGTGAACCATGTAACTTAAAGTGGGAAATATTGCCCTAATAAGGAGGCCCCAAGGAACCAAGAGTTGAGAGGAAGATGGATGAACTTATTATAAAAGAAAAGAATGATGATAACCTAATTATAAAACAATTGAAAAAGATGCCTACTTAGATCAGTGTGTAGAAATTGCACATTATTTATCAAGAGCATAAGAAAACCATGGTTGAAGCTCTATCTAGGCCGATCATTTCTAGTGAAGCCACTATGAAAGATGTTATTTCTTAAGTTACCCATATGGGAAAAATCACCTTTTTGGATAAAGATTTGCCACCCAAATCTGGCTCTATTCATTAGGGATGAGGTAAAAGGAAGCACACTCCATGTGTGATGCTTGATGATGGGTTTTGTATTATTATCTACCTTTTGAAGTTATTGCAAAAGTTTGGGTTGATGGAGAAGGATTTGCAAATGTTAGATCGCATCATCAGGGCCTATAATGATAGTAAGATGCCAGCCTCAAGTGTGTTCAAAATAATGGTAAAGATCGATATCGTAGAGATGATGGTGAAGTTTATGGTCTTAGATATTCTTGTTGCTACTGTTAAGGAGACATGGTATCATCCATTGGGAGAAGTATCGTCTACTGTACATCAAAAGGTCAAAATTCCTTATTAAGGTGAGATTGTTACTATCTCTGTAGAGGTTAGGGAGATTGTGTTAACACTAAGTATAGCTATTTCGCACCTTACAGGGTTTCAAGTTTCATGAGTCACTAAAAAATGGGTTGATCCCAAGGTGGTGAGTATTATGAAGAACATGAACTTTCTACCAAGTCAGGGGTCAAAGAAGAATTCTATCGGTATATTAGAGTTTTTAAAGATTCCTATTTAGACTATAAGGAAAGGACTGGGGGTACCATAGTGAAGGATCAAAAGTGAAAGTAAGGGATCTCTTTAGGTGTCTATCTAATTTCTTTATAAAGGAAAGGGAAGTCACTGGAAAGGTGAGCAAGAAGCCATTGAAAATAAGAAGTCATTATACGATGACATAAATGAACTTGAGAAGGCTTTTTTTTTTAGATAGATGTCAATGAACTGGGCTATCAAAATTATTGAGATTCATCAAAGGAGGAGGATGAGAAGAAGAAATAGAATAAGGAAGCTAAACAGGTTACAAGAACAAATGATAACCAAAAGTTTGGTCAATTTGTAGTTTTATGTGGTCTTTAAATTATATGGCCTTGAAATGATAAGAAGAAGCTCTCAGAGGGAGAGGGAGAAAAATACCACCTTGAACATCACTTATGGACTACAAGTGTCGATTTCATGAAGGAGAAATATGGGATTACTAATTAAGGTGCCCCTCTTATGGATCCAAAATAGGGATATATTAGGTTGTGCAAGTTCAGTGAGGGTACATACACCAAAATAACTATAACAAATATTGAAAACTTGATTATGAGTTCCATTAAGGACATGGGTGATGGCAGGGAGGCATAAGATCAAGTTAAGCTAGATGGGGTGACCCTTTAGGCAACTTTATGAAGATTAAGTTGGGGCATGATCTATTAAGATATGACTTTAAATGGATGGTGAAGGTCGTGGTTTGCATAGAAGAAGAGAAATAATGGGATTCTAAATATGGTGATGATCTCAATGCTGCAACTAGTAAAGATGGAAAGATCAAAGGGGAGAAGGCTTTAGCAGAAAAAGCTTTTGCCAGCCTGCCTGAAGAATCTATTTTTCTTGATACCATTCGTGTTCTTATTTTTAGTCTTTTTAAAGATGATAATGTATTTCTTTCTAAGTTTAAGGCAATGAATGATGAATTTTCTTACTTGTGTGATGTGTTTCCTGATGGTAGTATGCATAACATGCATCATTTCATGAACATATTTAACATTAATTCTATGTATACTACTGCGTTAATATTGGCACACAGAAAAATAAAAAAATCTTGCTCATTGCTAGTTATGTCACATTGAAAGAGTGAAGCAAATTTGAACAGCTACTAAAGAAGTACCAAAGGTTCTTTACTTAGACGTATGACGATATGTTGGGAGTTGATAAGCAAATCCTATAACATAGGATTCCAACTTACCTACATATGAAGCTGGTAAAGTAGAATTCTAAAGAATGAGGCCAAAATAGGCTTAACTGGTTAAAGAAAAAGTGGCAAAGCAATTGAATGCTAAATTTCTAGAAATAATGGACTACCCAGAATGGCTGGCCAATATAGTGTTGGTGGCAAAGAAAGATAGGAGAGTAAGGATGTGTATGGATTATAGGAATTGAAATAAGGCTTACCCAAAAGATGACTTTTTGTTACCTCATATCAATGTGTTGGTAGATAGTGTTACAACATGCATTATGTGCTTATTTATAGATGAGTTTTTTTGCTATAATTAGATCCTTATGCCTATCACAAATAAGGTTAAAATAGCTTTCATCACAAAATGGGGAACTTATTACTATAGGGTGATGCCATTTGGATTGAAGAATGCAATGGCGACATATCAATAAATGGTGACAACTTTATTTCATGACCTAATCCATAAGGAAGTAGAGTTATACATGGATGACATGATGGTGAAGTCCAAAACAAGAGAAGGGCATTTTGAAGCCCTAGAGAAATTCCTGAAGAGAGTTAACAAATATAATTTGAGATTGAATCTCAAAAAGTGCTTGCTTAGGGTTATGTTTGTCAAGTTATTGGGATATATCATGAGTTAGAATAGCATTAAAGTAGATCCAGACAAGGTGAAGGCTATTCAAGGCATGCCTGTGCTTAAGATAGAGAAAGAAGTTTGAGGTTTCTTAGATCATTTGTAATATATTAGTAGGTTCATAACAAAACTTACTCCTATATGCAAACCAATATTTAAGTTATTATAAAAAGATCAGCCGATAAAGTGGATTGAATAGTGCTAGAAAGCCTTTGAGAGGAAAAAGGAGTATTTAACAAACCCACCAATATTAAAACCCTTAAAATCAAGAAAGCCATTAATCTTTTATTTGATGGTAGAGGAAAATTTTATGGGCGGAATATTAGCTCAAAAAGATGTAAATGGGAATGAACATGTTATGTATTATTTAAGCAAAAAGTTGTTGTCTTACGAAGATAAGTATAATCAAGTGGAGAAGACTTGTTTAGCATTGGTATAGCCCACAAGGAAATTAAGGCATTATTTCCAATAATACTCCATAGAGGTGGTCTCAAAGCTTGACCTAGTTAAATACTTGCATAAGGCCCCTACTATGATGAGAAGATTAGCAAAATGGTGAGTACTGCTAACTGAGTTTGATATCAAGTACATGACTAGAAAGGTGATTAAAGGACGAGTATTCATCGAATATTTAGCATAACAACCCTTCGAAGAGGAAGGATAAGAACTTCCTCAATTCGTTGACAAAGGATTAGGCACAATTGAGTCACTAGGCTGCAGAGAGTATTTTGATGGTGCAGTGAATAAGAAGGGATTAGGCATAGGAGGAATTTTGATCTTGCTAGAAGGATAGCTCTTCCCTATGGCTAAGAAGTTTGACTTCAAGGTAACCAATAATATGGCTAAGTACGAAGCTTATACGCTTGGACTGGAACTTTTAATATAAATGAGAGTTAAGATGGCTAAAGTGTTTAGGGATTCATTATTGGTTATCTCTCAAGTGACAAATAAGTAGGAATTAAATGAAAAATGATTAGGTCCATACTTGGAGAATTTTAAAAAATAACACATAATTTTCAAAAAAGATCCTTTGCTAAAAGAAGAAAATATGATGGTTGATGCTCTAACAACTTTGGTTTCTGTATGGGATGGATAAAAAATGATACATTAAAGCCTCTTATCATACTCAAATCCACGAACCATGTCATGTCAACAGAAGGGTGGTTTAAGTGTCAATGGAGAATCGCCTTTGGTAATATGACATACAAAGATATTTGAAAAAGTGGCGAGTACCTTGTGGGGTTTGAAAGGAGAGATAAGGAGATAATTAGAAAGCTGGCCTCAAAATTTATAGGCCATGATGGTGTGATGTACAAGAGGATGCCTTATGGGATTCACTTAAGATGCTTAATAGATAAAGAGTCAAACATAGTCATGTATGAAGTATATGTGGGTGTTTGTGGTCCTCATATGAATGGGAAGGCATTAGTGAGGAAATCCTAAGGCTATGATACTATTGGATTATAATGGACTGGGACTAAATTCAGATGGTTCAAAGTTGTCATAAATGCCAGGTACATGGTAGCCTCAGTCACTTGTCACTAACCGAATCGCAGAATCTGACTTCACCCTGACCATTTACAATTTGGGGGATTGATGTGATTAGGGAAATTATACCGACTTCTACCAGGGGCACAAGTATATTATGGTAGCGATCAACTATTTTTTGAAGTGGGTAGAGGCCAAGGCCTTCAGTAAGTTGAGGGCAAAGTAAATGGCTCGATTCATCTAGAATAACCTTTTTTATCGATATGGTGTAGTACATCATATTATTATAGATAATGACATCCATTTTTAGGCTGAGGTTAAGTAAATTTGGGAAAAGTATAGAGTAATCCACCACAAGTCATCACCATATAGGCCACAAGCTAATGGGGTAGTTGAGGTAACTGATAAGAACGTCAAAAATGTTCTTACAAAAATTGTTAAAACGTATAAGGATTGGCCATAAAAGTTATCATTTGCTTTATGGGTTGCCATACTACAACTAGGACATCGATTGGAATGACATATATTCTTTGGTGAATGGGATAGAGGCAGTATTGCTAACTGAGCTAAAGGTGAGGTCTTGTGACTGTTGGTTGAGTCCAACATCCCTGCATACCAATGGGTAAGAAACAAGTTTAAATAATTAGCCTTGTTAGATGAGAAAATGTTGAAGGCCCTTTACAACATCCAATTATATCAAGCCAGAAGGCCCAAGCATTTAATAAAAGGGTTAAGTCGAGTATGATAAAGGTTGGAAATTTGGTGTTGAAGGTAGTTTAACCACAAACACAAGATCCTTAAGGAAAATTCATATTGAATTAGGAAGGCCCCTATATGGTCAAACAAATATACTCAAGTGGTGTAGTGAAAATATCAGATATGGATGAGAACAGGTTCACCAAACCAGTAAACCTAAACAGGTTGAGGAGATGCTTCATGTAAAGCATCAGAAAAGTGAAGCAACCCGCTAAGTTGAAAACTTGAAAGGGTGGCTTAGGCAAAAATTAGGGCATAAAATTATAAAGCAAAATAAAAAAAAAAAATAGCTTGCTAAGTCAAAAACCTAAAAAGGCAGCTTAGGCAAAAGTTAGATCATAAAAATGAAATATATATAAAGTAATAATCGAAAGAGTGTGACTAATCACTAAGGGAACAATGATAGAATAAGTGAATTATAGTAAAGAAGATAGGGGTAAAGACAAGAGACTGGCTAAATAAGGGCATTGAGCAAAATGATTAAATATTCTAATTGCCACTATTAAAAATAATAGTCATGCATTCCATTAACGTGTAATGTGGAAAATGTAAATGGTCCACGTTAAACACAATATCTAAAGGAAATATATTCACATAAATAAAGTAAATTTGGTCAATTATGTCCTTAAACCAAAATTACATATATAAAAGAGATTTTCTTCCATGAAAGATCATTGTTTGTGATCTTTTCTGTATTATAGGGAGGACGTTTACAACTCTAAGGGCCACATAACCATACCATATAGTCTACATCATCTTTAGGTTATGGATCTCTATCGGTATAAAGTTATAAATGTAGTGATTGGTCTAAGTAACCTTAGTCTTGTCTAAGAAATATTGAGATAAAAGGTCCTCAATAAATAAAAGAAGGAACTCTACCTCAAACTGAAAAGTGCTGAAGTGGCAACACACCTAAGTGAGGTCACAGAATGTGCCTAAAGATAAAGCATAAAGAATGATACAATCCTCGTAGGTCCTCAAGGTGACACGTGACAAGTTTCACCATGGGCAGCTCCATCAGATGTTTGTGATAGTAATGCATAACATCCATTCAATCCGCTTAGCTCGAGTAGTAGCGGGTCTCGATAGGTGACGATTTGAGTGATGTTGTGGGTAATAGAGCCTCGCATCCATATTGGGGGCAGTTAGTAGTCCCAATCTCTCTTGTAGCCATATTTGAAAAAATAGGGAAAAAATAAAGAAAACGAAAAAAAAGAGAAAATAAAGAGGCAGCCTAAGGAAAAATGAATGCCAAAAAGAGAAAAAAGAGTAAGCTCATTAGGTTGAAGAAAAAGTAAGCTCGTTAGGTTGAAAAAGCAAAAAGGCATCCTAAAGAAAAATGAATGGCCCACTGGATTGAAAACCTATAAGGACGGTATAGGCAAAAGTTAGGGCAATAAGAGTAAAAATAAGAAAAGGGAAAAAAGAAAAAGAAATTATTGAACTTTTAAGTTCCAAGTCTTACTTAATGATCACAAACATATGTAATAGCTAACATTTGTCCAAGTTATTAGTGTTAATTCTTGTAGGCACATCAATTCGTTAAACTATGATGATTGGTGAAAGGACTATGATTAGAAACTCTAAGTGTTAAAAGAGTAAAAATCAAGCAAACTAAGCTTGAAAGTCCAACTGGTGATGCCATTATCTAACAGTGTTATGACTTTAGCAATGAGCATTGAAGTAATTCAACAAGTGTTGGAGTATCATCTTAGTATGACAAAGTCTTCTAGATCTCACAATAGGTGTTATCCTTTATTAAAATAGGCATTAGATAACTCAATCACATTAGCTATGCATATTCAACTTCGTAATGAACATTGTAATTTTGCAACGGGCGTTGTTCTTGATCTCATAACAGGCGTTGCATTTTCACAACAGACATTGGTCCAAGTAACTTAAATTGAGCAAAACTCTCAAGAACTTGAAACAAGCATTAGATCTTACCAATAGGCATTTGAAAAGCTCCTTAGATTGAGCTAAAGTTTTTGGACCCTCTAATGAGGTAGACTTAATAATGCAATAGGTGTTGAGGATGTCTAACGGGCATTGGAAGCTCACCAACAACAATTCAGGTACTATTAAAGATCTTAGAAAATAGAGCATCAAGTTCACACCTTTCTAGAAATCCATAATAAGCATTGTTCACACTTCAACAAGGATTGATATTGAATCCTAACAAGCATTAAGAATATCCAACAACTATTAGAGATATTTGAATAAACAAATGAGAAATTCAAAGGATGAGCGTTGAAATAAATTTCTCTCTAATAGTTAATCTCAATTTATGTTTTGTTAGTACCAATGATCATTGAAGTTGTATTGTGCTTGACAACCACTCATTTTTATGAAATCAATGATGGTTAATGACTAAACAATAGGTGCGAAAAATTCTCAATGGGCGTTGATTGTCTATAAGTGTAATATGAAGTGACAAATTTGTTTTTAACAAGTAGTTATTTGTTTTAACCTATGAAAAGACCCGCTATCAGTAGAAACAAATATAGAACTGTTCCATTAAGTGAGTATTCTATTGGGAAAGCTATTTTCAAACAAAAAGGGTCAATCAAGAGTGATCTAACAATTAAGACAAGTTCATTATTTAAAACCTACAAAAGTTATCTTCAAACAAAGTTTGATGAACAACTTTCTAGATATTCTCTCAATACTCTCAACAAGATCAAACATACCTTATCATTATACTTTAAAAGTGTTTTATTGCTTGAGTGAGAGAGTTATCCTTATCTTTAAAGCTATATTTTGTTCAAGAAAATCCTTGATTTGGAAATCTTAAAAACCATTCTTTGCGAAAGGTTTAAGGTAGTACTTGAAAACTACTTTGGGATAAAGTTTAATAGCACCCGTAAGTCTAGTTTTTATAGCTAGGTAGTGCCCAAAAACTACTATTGTAAAGGTTATTTGTAGCATGTTAAGCTATCTAGATATTAAAGGCACTAGTAGGGATATTTGAGCAAAGGACCTATGTAGGCTGTGTCGAACCTTTATAAATCTTATGTCTTGATTCTTCATACATTTTCACTTAGTTTTTATTTTTAATTAGTTGTTATTGCCCTATTCAACCCCTCTTCTTGGGCACTAATGGACAACAATTGGTATAAGAGCTAGTCTTTTAATCAAAGCTTAAGTGTTAAGAATAAAGATCATGGCAAGTCATGAAGAATCACAATCCATCCATAAGCCACCATTCTATAGGGGAGAAGACTATGGGTACTAGAAGAATTGTATAGAGATCTTTTTTTATAGTGAAAACCATTGATTTATGGGACATTATTGAGGAAGGAAGAGAAGTTCCAACAAAACTAGTTGGGGAAGTTCGTGTAATCCATAAATCTCAGTATGCTAAGTTAAAAATGTGTACATTAGACAAAGAAGTATGGGACACATTGCAAACTCAACATGAAAGAACTAGCGAAGTTAAGAAGAAAAAGATACAAATGCACACATACATGTATGAAACATTTGTATACCAACCTAGTGAAATTATTATTAAGATGTACAATAAATTTATAAACATTGTGGGCACTATCAAAATCTTAGGGAAGTCATATTCAAATGAGAATATGGCAGCAAAAATTCTAAGAACACTTCCCAAAGATAAGTGGGAAGCTAAGAAGAAGATAACTATAAAGGAAGCCAACAAGTTGGAAGCCATGTCACTTGATGAACTGTTCGGAAAGCTATTAGTTAATGAAATCACTATTGAAAAGCCAGCTAAAAGCATAGGAATGAAAAAGAATGACTTGGCATTGAAAGACAAAGAGGTACGTTCTGAAACTCCTCCTTCTTATTTACTAACTTCTTCCTCTTCTAGTGATGATGAAGATAGTAGTGAAGATGACTAGCTTGCCCTCATCACTAACTAAGTAAAGAGATTTCTTTCAAACAAAAAGAGTAAAAGCCTAAAGAGGCATAAGAAAAGAGGAACTAAGAGTCAATTCATCTGCTATGGATGCAATGAGAAAGGGCATATATAATTAGATTGTCCCAAAGATCAAGAAGAGCAAGTTTCCTCCCAGAAAACACACCTCTAAAAAGGAAAAAAAGTGTACAAAGCTACTTGGAATGATAATAGTAACTTTGAACTCGATGAGGAAGAACAAAAAAGGAGCTAGCTAACCTTTATCTCATGGCAACTGAAAAGTAGTCAAATGATTCCTTAAGTGAACACTCATCCAATAATGATAGTGACAGTGACTATCATTGCCAATCTACAAAGCATGATAAGCAGTTGGCAAGCGTAACCCCTTAGGACCCAAGAAAGTTTGGGTACCTAAGACATAATCTTTCATGTTTTATAAATGTGCTTAAAATCCTAAGTTAGAGAGCAAGAATGGTACCTTGGTAGTGGATGTTCAAAACATATGACAGGAGAAAGTTTTTTACCAAATTCGAGAAGATTGACGGTCTTGGAAATATGTCTTTTAGAGATAATGGCAAAGACAAAATTGTTGTCATAGGTAAAATTGGTAAGGATGATGACTCACCTATCCCTGATAAAGTACTATTTATTAATGAAATAAAGCAAAACTTGCTAAGTGTAAGTCAGTTGTGTGACAAAGGCCTTAGAGTTATGTTTGAGCCACAAGCATGCTATGTATCAAGGATGAGTGACAATAAAATTATGTTCATTGGTAGAAGAGTTCATAATATTTATATGATTGATTTAAGCTATCTTGCTAAATATAATGTAAAGTGTTTAGTCTTCATAATGGATAAAGGTAAAACTTGGCATAAAAGGCTAAGATATGCTAGCATGGAACTCCTCAATAAGTTAAAAAGAAGAAACTTGGTTGAAGGTGTACCTAAAATCAAGTTTGCAAATTAAGGAGTTTATGAAGCATGTCAAAGAGGTAAACAAATTAAAACTTCTTTCAAAGCTAAGAACAACGTAAGTTCTTATAGACCATTACAATTGCTTCACATGGATCTATTTGGATCCACTAGAGTATTTAGTTTGGGAGGCATTCATTATGCATTTGTCATAGTAGATGATTACTCTAGATATATTTGGGCATTATTTCTCCCTCATAAGGATTATTGTTTTGATGCTTTTAAGACATTTGCCAAGAGAATTCAAACCCAAAAGGATATGAAAATCTCTTATATTAGAAGTGGCCATGGAGGAGAGTTTGAGAATGCTAAGTCTCATAGCTTTTGTGATAAGTATGGTATTACACAACTTCTCCACTATAGTAACACCACAATAAAATGGTGTGGTAGAAAGGAAGAATATAACTCTTCTAGAAATAGCCAAAACCATATTGATTGATTATAATCTTCCTAAGTATTTTGGGCTGAAGCTGTAAACACTTTTTGATATGCCTTAAATAGAGTCTTGGTAAGATCCTTATTGAAGAAAACTCCCTATGAGTTATGGAACAATGAAAGCCCAAGATTACATTTTTGGTTGCAAGTGTTTTATTATAAATACTAAAGATAACCTTAGCAAGTTTGACTCCAAATCCGATGAAGGAATTTTCTTTAAATACTATACTACTATTAGCAAAGGGTATAAAATCTTCAATAGGAGAACACTCATTGTAGAAGAGTCTATGCATATTGTATTTGATGAATCTTACCCAGTTCTTAAAAAAAAAAGAAAGAAAAAGATGTTGATGATCTTATAGGTCTTATGAGTGAGCTAAACATTGGAGAAGAAGGAAAGAATGTGGATAAGCCATAAGACTTGAGGAATGAAGGAAATAAAGATCCACCTCGTCCTACTCCTAATGAAGAACAAATTCAATTAGAAAGCAACTGAATTTTCAAGAAAATCATCTAAAAGATCTTATCATTGGTGATCCATCAAGTCGAGTAACAACTAGATTACCTCTTAAAAATGAAACCTTTGGACCTGTAGCTAGAGTTGAAGCTATTAGAATTCTACTTATGTGTACATCTCATATGAATTTCAAGTTATGTCAAATGGATGTCAAAAGTACTTTTTTGAATGTGTGCATTGGTAAAGAAGTGTACGTTGAACAACCCCTTAGTTTTGAAAGCCATTACTTTCCTAACCAAGTGTTCAAGATAACTAAAGTTTTATAAGGCTTCAAGTAAGCTCAAAGAGCTTAGTATAAAGATTGAGCAACTTTCTTGTAGAGAAAGTTTTCTCCACAGGTTTGGTAGATATAACTTTGTTTTCTAAGAAAAAAGAAAGGAGACATATTATTAATGCAAATATATGCAGATAATATCATATTTGGTGCTACTAATGTTTGTTTATGTGAAGATTTTCTAAAATAATGAAAAGTGAGTTTGAAATGAGCATGATAGTAGAACTCAAATTCTTCCTTGGATTATAAATCAAATAAGGAAAAGAAGGAATCTTCATCAACCAAACCAATATATATAAAGCAACTAATAAAAAGATTTGGCATGAAAAATAACAAACCCTTCAAAACTTTTATGAGCACCAACATCAAGTTAAGCATGGATGAACATGGAAAGAATGTGGAAAAAAAGTTGTATAGAGGTATGATTAGTAGTTTACTCTATCTTGCAGCCTCTAGACCTTATATCAAGTGTTTGCTTATGTGCTAGATATCAATCTAATCCTAAAGAGCCTTACTTGTATATTGTGAAACACATACTCAAGTATCTTGTTAGTACTCTTAACTTAGGACTTTGGTATCCTAAGAGTTCTTCATTTGAGTTAAATGCATTTTTTGATGTTGATTTTACTGGGTGTAGCTTAGATAGACATAGCACTTTAGGGACATGTCAATTACTTAGTCAATGTTTAGTGTTTTAAAGTAGCAAAAAGTAAAACTCAATTGTTTTGTCA
The DNA here is from genome assembly GCA_949677035.1 of Omphalea diandra. Classification (NCBI taxonomy): domain Eukaryota; kingdom Viridiplantae; phylum Streptophyta; class Magnoliopsida; order Malpighiales; family Euphorbiaceae; genus Omphalea; species Omphalea diandra. The sequence continues at coordinate 32,998 of CATIWR010216884.1, forward strand.
ACTATTGAAGCTGAGTATGTAGCAATTAACTTATGTTGTGCCCTGGTAGCCCTTATGCACAAAGAAATTGATGGGAAATTTTGAATTTGGAGGGAAAGGTTTGTTAAGCAAGAAATAGAAGAAAAATAGAACACAATAAATTTTATAGTGGTTCGGATATTAACCAACCCTACATCCACTCATCAATTTTTCCAATTGGGTGTTTCACTAGTCTCCAATGGTGTTTGAAAGCTCACACTTAACTTTATAACTTTTGTTAAAGCTCATACTTAACTTTACTACTTTTGTTTTTAAAAGGCTCACACACAACCTCACTAGTGTTTCACAAGGTTAACACTCAACCTATATAAAAGTTTTCTAAGGCTCACTCTAAAATGCAAACAAGAGTTTTTTATTTTTATACAAATGCTCACTCTCAAACCCAAACCCAATGGTGTTTAATGCTCAAACCAAATAACAATAACTCAAATACAAGAAATCGAATGCTTAATGGTTGAAAAATTAATTTGCAAGAGTTTTACCATATTGAATGTTATTCACTTACATTTAAGTCAATTTGGTGGTGTATTTATAGGCTACAACCACCAAAGAGACATTACAAATAAAACTATGTTCAATTCTCTAAAGTATGCTAGGTAGATTTTACATTTATTGTTTGTCAGATGAAATTCTTGATCAAGACATCAATTCGTAGTTGTGAGATTCATATAACACTAGATTTTTCTCAATTCGCGGTGGATTGTATCTAATGGCTAGTCCACATGGCATCAAACCTTTGGCTTTTTAAGAAAAATAGTTGTTACCTCTCTTGAGAAATAGTGAAGGTCATGGTGTCTTTTTTTCATCTTTAGACATGATGCTCACCATGAGATTGTCTACCCAAATGGAGATATTGTTTCATCAAAATTACGATCATTACTATTATTTTGCTACTATGAATTTTGATGTTCCAATAGTTCTTTAGGGCACTTGGCATAATCTGGTTGAAGCTTTGATTCTCTCTAAGTGAATACAAAAGTTGCAGTCGCGACTCTATGACATGCACTTCGAAATCGTCTGTCTAAGAATTATCTAACTTTTCTACACGACAGCAGTCACTAACTTCTTCTTTGTGATTGCGAATTAGGATGCAAATTTCAATCTTTAAGATTAAGACTCCTATTCAAATTTCAAAATAGCTAAATATCTACAAGATCATCACTTGAAATTGACATTAGATCTTTCAATCTATATTGTCAAGATCAAAAGAGAGTTTTGACTTAGGCTTGACAAACCAAGTCCAACAATCTCTCATTTTTTTGATTTTGACAACTTAGATTGAATTCGCAAGGGATAAATTATTAATAAGTGTATTCTAGAGTGGTTAAATTCAAATTAAATGCTCCCCTCAAATTATACTCCCTCAATTTGTACTCCCTCTCAACTAATGACATGCAGTTTCTCCCCCCTTTTTAAGATTAAAAAGAGGGAATGAAGTGCAATATTTTTTTTTTACTAAAAAAGGAACATTATTCATCAAATCAAATTTGCATTGAGCAATCATAAAAAGAACATACTTCAAACTTTTATTATTAAAGAAAAAGATACATAACACATGTTAAGCATATAAATGTGTTTGATCACACACTTAGGCCAAAATGAAAACAGGAAAAGTTAAGAAAAAAGAAATAAACCTCAAGAAAAACTAACAGGCAGGAGAGATATCATCAACATCATCATCACTATCTTTAATAAATTCTTCATCTCCTTCTCCTTGGGCTTCATCTCATTTTTTCTCTTGGTCTCCATCTCCTTCTTCTTATTAAGTGTCTTCCTATTCTTCAAAGTCAGGAAGATAGCATAGAGTAGCACCAACTTTTTCTTGAAGGTTAACCAAGTCACAATGAAGGTGAGAGAGAAGAAGGAACCTTCTCTTAATAGTTCTTATCACCTTGCGAAGTTTTTATTAATGGAAGAGATAGAGATGGAAGAAGACTTAGATTTTAGCTTTACCTTTGGCTTTGAAGATGGAATGGGCTCTTGGGTTCCTTCTTTAATCACTAGCCTTTTTCTTTTAAAGGCATGAGTTGTCTTTTATTTATTTACCCCAAAGGATCCTAAGGTACACACATAGGAGTCATATCTCCTTGTCATGTTTTTCATTGATGTAAGAGGCAGAGATGGAAGAAGACTTAGATTTTAACTTTACCTTTCGTTTTGAAGATAGAATGGGCTCTTGGGTTCCTTTTTCAATCACTAGCCTTTTTGTTTTAGAGGTATGAGTTGTCTTTTATTTCTTTGCCCCATAGGATCCCAAGGTATACATATAAGAATTGAGATGAATGGCCTTGGCATTGATCAAATATGTTAAATCAAGAAAGTTTTGAGGTGGGATATATTTTTTAGTGAGGAATTTTTCATTTTCATCATCTAAAGCCCTCCACAAACCTATATATAGTTATGACATGAAAGGGAAGAATAAGTTGGCTCTTACATTTGGTACTCATGTGGATCAATTGATCCATAAGATATCTTATAGTTTGGATGGATTTATTTTTTGTGTGGCAAAAGAAAAAAGCTAGGTCTTTTTGAGAGACTTTTTCACTCCCATCACCCCTAGCTTTGATGGAAAAGGTAATAATTTTATGGATGAGCAAATCGGTTAAGATTTTGATGTATTTGGCCATTAAAGTTCTTGCATCATGTTTGGTTTCTATTGAAATTCCAAACCAAAACTCAAAATAGATGATGTTAAAATGAGATATAATGGATGGAACATCATCTTCAGTTTGAAAATTAAAAAGGGAGGAAAGTTAGGCAAAAGTGATAAAGTAGGGATCTTCATATGCTCTAAAGACAAGACCATATGCACTTGCCTTAGATTCTATCCTTTAACTAAGAGTGATGGTGCATATGAATTCTTGTACAATTTCTTCATAGCTCAGTTATTCTTAAAAAAATGAATTTATTCCATCCAAGATTGGAGAGAAATGCTTGAATTTCTCTTTTGATGCCAAGAGTTTCAAGAAGGAAGCAGAAGGGTACTTTACTGGGTTGGATGATCTTTTTGGTGTTAGCCTTGTGTCTCTCTTTCTCTTCTTTTATGATTCACTTCGTAAGATGAAGATGAAGAGGACTTTGAGGTTGGGAAACACCCTTCCCCTTTTATGCTCTTGTGAATGTCTGAAGTGCCATGAGAGTAAAGGAAAAAAGAATATAGGTGAGAGATTGAAAAGAGATTAGAAGTATGATGAAGAAAATGATATAAGCAGAGTAGAGGAGTACGAATGAGGCTTAAATAGATAAAGAATGTGGGATAATGATTATAAAATGGTCAAAAAAAGATTAAATAAGGAAGAGGGATCGTTTGATTGTCAAATTAATTAATGCCTAGTGGTTACAGAAAATTGCTATCATTATATGCTTATCGTGATTGCTATTTATGAAAATTCTGAGTAACGATCAAGATTTCCTTGGAAAAAAGTATAGTCAATAACATATTTGAAATTTGAAAAATTTTACAGTGGATATCATAGATCATGACAACATATTAGGAAAGTTTGAAATGTTGAAGAAGACTTGTAAGCAACGACTGTGAATATTTCGATAGCGAATTACAAGGCACTTTTGAAAAAGCATGAAAGAAACATTGGCCCAAATTTGATGTTATCAACATGATATTATTATAATTGATTCAAGCAATTTCGCATTGAAAAGATCAATTGCACGATGAATTAACACATCTACAACATCTAACATATCAAATTATCATGCAACCACCAATCATATCGAACAATGAATTAATATTGACAAGTCTAGTGAAGTGCATAAAGTGAGATCAATTTTCACCCTAAGGGACTTCCATCTAGCATCCCTAGTTCCTTTTTGATAAAGTACATTCTTTCTTCATTGAGGGGTTTAATGAAAATATCCACAAGTTGGTGATTGGTGTCAATAAATTCTAACGCTACATTACCATTTTACATATGATCTCTTACAAAATGATGTCTAATATCAATATGCTTGCTTATTGAATGTTGATTAAGATTCTTAGAAAGATTTAATGCACTTGTATTATCTCATTTGATGGGAATTTGATCAATATCTTTGCCATAATCCTTAAGTTGTTGTTTCATCTAAAGAACTTGAGTGCAACAACATCCCACCACCACATATTCCGCTTCTGCAGTGGATAAGACAACTAAAACTTACTTCTTGCTAAACCAATAAACTAAACATTCATCTATGAATTGGCAAGTTTCAAAAGTGCTCTTCCTATCCGTCGAACTACCAGCATAATCCACATTTGAATATCCAAGAAGACTAAAAGATGAATTTTCAGGATACTAAAGTCCTAAATGCAATGTGTCATGCAAATACTTAAGAATTCTTTTAACAACATTCATATGAGGTTCCTTAGGACAAGATTGGAATCTAACAAAAAAGCAAACACTAAACATGATGTTGAGTCTAGATGCGGTAAGATAGATGAGAGAGCCAATTAGACCTCTATACTTATTCTTTTCGTCAATGAGTTTACCTGATTCATCCTTGTCTAGCTTGATAGTTGCACCAGTTGGCATTTCTGCTACTTTGCATCCATCCATGCCATACCTTGAGTAGATCCTTTATATACTTGGCTTAGTTAATGAAGATGTCCTCTTTTGTTAGCTTGATTTGAAAACTAAGGAAGAACTTGAGCTCACCCATCATGCTCATCTCAAACTCCCTAGTCATATACTTAGCAAATTCTTCACAAAAAGATTCATTAGTAGCACCAAATATAATATCATCAATATATATTTGCACATTGAGTGTATATTTATTGTGTCTTTCATAAATAAAGTACCATTAACCTTGCCTTTTTTTAAATCATTTTGTAAAAGAAATAAACTAAGTCTTTCATACTAAGCTCTTGGAGTTTGTTTTAAACCATATAAGGTTTTAGTTAATTTAAAAACATGATTTGGAGAAACATGAGACTCAAAATCTGAAGGTTGTTCAACATAAACTTCCTCCTCAATGAAGCCATTTAGAAATGCACTTTTCAAATCCATTTGAAAAAGCTTAAAACCATGTGACTTAAAAATGTTAAAAGAATCCTAATGGCTTTTAATCTCTATACAGGGGTAAAAGTTTCATCATAATCAATGCCTTCCTCTTGGTTGTAACCTTTTATAACCAATCTAGATTTATTCCTTATAACAACAACTTGCATATCTAAGTTATTCCTCTAAAGACCCATTTGCATCCCACAACCAGGTGTTCCTTAGGTTAAGGAATAAGTTCCCAAACTTTGTTTCTCTCAAGTTAGTTAAATTTCTATTGCATAGTAACCACCCAACTCTCATCATCAAGGGCCTCATCAAGATATTTTGGCTCAATTTAAGTAAAAAAAATGCAAGATTATTATCTAAAGTATGTAATTAAGCCTTAGTACTTACTCCCTTAGATGTCTCACTATCTTGGGTGATTTTGAAAGTATCTCTAATTGTTGGGTAGTTGTTGAGGTTGGTTTTACTCTTATTATGATTGAGGTTCTTCAACTTCTTGTGATGGCTTATTATCTTCAAGATCAATCACAATTTCTTTTAGCATTGAATCAAGCTCCAACTTCTTAAAGTCACCTATAAGATTTATCAATAAAAAAACTTTTCCTATGATCAAGTTTGCTATATTCATCAGATACAATATTCATATACTCTTTAACCACCATAGTCTTTTTGTTAAACACCCTATAGGCTTTGCTAGTGGTGGAATAACCAAGAAAGATATCCTCATTGATTTTAGAGGCAAAATTTCTAAGGTTATCCTTAATATTGAGTATGTAGCATTTGCACCCAGAAACTCTAAGGTATGAAAGCTTAGGTTTTTTACCATTCCATAGCTTATAAGAAGTTTTGTTTAGAATGAGTCTTTTCAAAATATGATTTATAATATAACATGAATTATTAATGGCTTTGGCCTAAAAGTAATTTGGCAAGGAATACTCATTAAGCACAGTTCTAGCCATTTATACCAATGCCCTATTTTTTCTTTTTATGACACTATTTCATTTTAGGGTTCTAGGAGTAGAAAAGTTGTGAAAAATCACATTCTCAAAATAGTAATTTTCAAAAAATTCATTTTGAAGTTCATTTCCATGGTCACTTATAGTAGAAGAAATGAAGTAACCTTTTTCATTTTGAACTCTTTTAGCAAAACTTTTGAAAGCATCAAAAGTATCACTCCTATGAGCAACAAAGGATACCTAAGTAAACCTAGAGTAGTCATTGACTAGGACAAATGCATAATGTTGTCGACCAAGACTGGCATTCCTAGTGGGTCCAACTAAGTCCATATGAATGAGTTGAAGAGGTCTAGAAGCACTTACAATATTTTTGCTTTAAAAGATGCTTGGTGTTGCTTCCGTATTTAGCAAGGCCTACATGTTTTATCCTTTATGAACTTAAGCTTTGGTAGACCCTTTACTAGTTCTCCTTTTGATACACTTTGTAAAAGCTCTATGCTAGCATGTCCAAGTCTTCTATGCCAAAGCCAATATTCATTGCTAATAGAGACAAGACACCTAAATGATTGGTTAGGCAAATTGTCTAAGTCAATTAAGTAGGCATTATCTCTCCTTTCACCCTTAAAGACTACCTTCTTATCCACTAAGGTGATAACTCGATGTCCTCTAGGTTCAAAGGTGGCTTATTACCTTTTTCACATAATTGACATACACTCAATAAATTATATTTAATCTTTCAACTAAAAGAACATTATCAATAAGAAAATAATATTTCTTACTAACAATTCTAGTGCCAATTACCTTACCCTTGGCATTGTTTCCAAATGTGATGTTGGCATCATCTTTTTCTTCAATAGCTATGAATAACTTTTTATTTTCGATCATATGCCTTGAGCACCCACTATCCACATGTCAATCATTATCTTCTTTAGCAGTTTCCCAACAATCCTATAACACAAAAGCAATTTACCTTTATTTAAGTACCCAAGTATACTTGGGTCCTTATGGTTAGGCTTAAAAGGGTCCTCTAAATTGAGGTGTGCCTTCCTATGTAGCAAAAGACATTAGTATGCCCATACCTTATGCAACAATGACATTGGAGTTTAGACTTATAAGTCTTTCTCCTATGCATGCCCTTGGTATGAGTGGATGGCCTTCTTACACTTTGGTTTTGAGAGTGCATGCAAGTGCATAAGTGATGAAGAGTAGGAGAGAAGTTTTTGTGTGTATGCCTTTAAGCATGCCTCTTGGTATATATTTATGCATGATTTGCTCTTTGAGACTTAGCTCTTGAGCCTTTACGAGCCTTTCCTTTGCCCTTAGGCATAGGTAACTTAATGTCAGGAGCACTTTTCTTCGCAATAACCTCGATACTAGAAGTTTGAGGTGTAGACACTCTAATGAATGTACAAGGAGAAGATATAGATGATAAGGCTTCATTAAAGCCTAAACCATGTCTCACTAAGGGTGGTTTTTAAGATACAATGAGAGTATTTAAAGCTTCTTTCCCTTTATGAAATCTTAAGATGAAATTCCTAAGCTCAATAACATAACCTTTTAAAGAGTCATTTTCTTTTCTTATGGAATCAAGAGAGGATGAAGATTTAGAAAGATTTTTTAAGGATTTTTTAAAATTTTCATTAGAAGACCTTAAGTCACTTACAAGATTATTTAAGGTTTTAAATTTATAATAAGTTTTGAACACTTCTTCTTGTAAGTTTTCATTTGAGATTTTTATTTTTCACATCTCAAGGTTAGAGCTTCAATAAGCTCATCATCCACATCATCTAAGTCCTCATAATCATGATAAAAATGTGAAGAAGTACTTACCTCATTAGAAAAGTCCTCTTAAGCCGCAAAGTATGGGTTGTCAACTTCATCATCTTCTTCTTCCTCACTTGAGCTATCATCCCATGTAGCCTTAAAGCTCTTCTTCTTCTTCTCCTTATCCCACTTTCTCTTCTTTTTGAGCCTAGGACAGTCAAATTTCATATGACCTTGTATTTTACATTCAATGCATGTCACTTCATTTTTATTATCTTTGAAGTTGGGAGATGTTCTTTTGAAGTTCCTCCTATCTTTCCTTTTCTTTATGAGCTCCTTGGTCCACCTTGAGGGCATGGCTAGTTCCTCTTCCTCCTTCTCACTCTCATTACTATTACTAGAGGCAACTCAACCTCTTTATCTTTGTTTGAGGATTTGAGACCAAAAGTCTTCTTATCAACCTTTTCATTTTTGTCTCTTTGCATACTCATTTTCTTTATCCCCTCATCCTACTTCAAAGCTAGCTCATGAGTGAGTAGCTCGCCAATAAGGACATCCATTTGCACCTTTGCTATCTCTGGATTTGATTCTTGTAGGTTACAAACTTTAGCATTAAATTTCATAAGAGGAAGAGATTTGAAAATTTTAGTGTTTACCTCATGGTTGGCGAGAATTCTTCTAAACCTTTTCATGTTTGTGATAATGGAAAGAAGTCTATTTGTCATGTTAATGATGTTTTCATTATCTTTTATCATGAACAACTCTCACTCTATCACATACATTTCTAACTTTATTTCATAAGTGTAGTGCCTTCGTGATAGTTCTCCAATGTCTTTCATATCCCATGGGCAATTAGACAATGTTGCACTCTACCAATTTCATCTTTTTATAACATTACCCTCTTGTTCTTCCCATTTGACTTTTTATGTGCCTCCACCTGTTCTTCCTTGGAATTAGTTCTTCACTACCATCTATCACTTTGGTTAAAGGCTTACATTCCTTTGCTACAATGTCCCATAAATCCACCATATAACTATCTAAATAGATCTCCATCCTATACTTCCAATAACTATAGTCGGTTCCATCAAAGTAAGGATTGAGGTGAGTATGGATTCCTTTTTGTGCCATGATCATTTCTCACTCAATTAAGGCTTTGTTTAAGATAAGACTTTGATAACACTTGTTGGCCCTTATGTACCAAGAAGGGAGGTTGAATTAGTCAAAAATTTAGAATTTTAATGGGAAAGTTTTGTTAATCAATAAGCAGAAGAAATAAAAGAAAAATAGAACACACCAAGTTTTATAATGGTTCAGGTATTAACTAAATACATTCACTCCCCAATTCTTCTAATTGGGTGTTCCACTAATCTTCAATAATGTTTTAAAGCTCACACCTAAATTTACAACTTCTATTTTTATAAAGATTCACATGCAACCTCACTAGTATTTCATAAGGCTAACACTCAAACTATACAAGAGGTTTCTAAGGCTCAATCTAAAACCCAAACAAGAGTTTTTTATATAAAAGCTTACTCTTAAATCAAAACCCAATGGTGTTTAATGCTCACACCAAACAACGACAACTCAAATATAAGAAATTGAATGCTTAAAGGTTAAGAAATAAATTTACAAGAATTTTACTATATTGAATGTTATTCTCTTGCATTCAAGTTTATTTGGTAGTGTATTTATAAGCTACAACCACTAAAAAGACATTACAAATAAAAGTGTGTCCAAATCTCTAAAGTATGCCAGGTAGATTTTGCATTTATTGCTTGTTAGATGAAATTCATAGTTAAGACATCAATTCGCAATCGTGAGATTCACATAACACTGCATTTTTCTTAATTCTTGGTGGAGAACCTTATTTGTGTCTAAAGGCTAGTCCACGTGGCATAAAACCATTATCGTTAACTTCTTCTTCATAACAATAAATTGGGATGCAAATCTCAATCTTGGAGATTAAGGCCTCTATTCAAATTCCAAAGTGATCCTAGCTAAATATCTATAAGATCATCACTTAAAATTAACATTAAACCTTTCAATCTATATTGTCACAATTAAAAAAGAGTTTTAACTTAGGCTTGACCAACCTAGTCCAACATGACTAAATCCTTTAGATGAAACAACACCTTCTTAATTAAGGTGTTGTTTGAAAACAACTTGTTATTAAGTGTGATAACACTAGTGCCACAAATTTATCCAAAAATCCCATTTAACATTTTAAAAGTAAGCATATAGATAGAAAACATCATTTTCTTATGGATCATGTGAATAATAGAGAAACTGTGTTACAATTTGTTAATACTAACTATCAATTGGCAAATATTTTCACTAAACCTCTTTATGATGAAAAGATGCAGTTCATCAAAAGAGAACATGACATGATTGATGGAAGTACTCTGTAATAACTTCAAATAGGTTTATCTCCTTTTTTAGCTTATCTATAACCCTTATTGCTTGTAATGCTATTTAATCACTTTGAAGCTTTTAGATTCAATATCTAAAGATTTTAATTATGTGTGTTATTAATTAAACTGTCCATATGTTAACTCAACACATGATTATATCATTGAGTTTGATTAATAACATTCATCAACTAAGTTTTAAAGCTATTTTAGAATTAAGTGTTGTTTGAAAAATATGGTCAACAACCATTACAAATCTCATAATGACCATTATGTTACATCAAAATTTTACTATTTTCTTCTAATGATCACAATAAGTGTTGCATTTCTCTAATGATTATTGTGTTACTTATGAGTTCCTCATTTTAATTTTGTTGGTCTCCACGATTGTCGTGAATCTCCAATGACCAATGTTAATCACCTAATGGTTGTGAACTAACCACCATCATTGACTGAAGAACACTTGCAAGAGCAAGCTATCGATTAAGTCCAACAATCATTCTCTAACTCACAATAGCAGTTGAACACTTCCAACAATCATTTTTTAAAACTGGGAGAAACTTCAACCCTAGAGGTGAAGGAACTACCAACCTTCCTTAACCTCAAGCATTAAGAACTGAATAAAATCTAGCTTCAATGATAGCTCAGCAAAAAAAATGAGCTACAGAAACTTCAACCTTAGAGTTGCAGCAGAGTAAAAAAATCCAAAATTTGCCAAGATCCAAAGGGGAAAGGGAAAGCTAGTGAAAAATAGCACTCTCCCAAACCTAACTCTAAACTATCAATTGAACTTCTAGCTTAACAATTTCAACTCAAGGATGAAAAGGAAAAACAGTTAGCTCTAAAATTATTAAAGAGATATCTTGGAGGTGGGATATTATTGGAATGGAACGACCTGTAAAGGTATGGGCTAACAAAAAAAGTTAAAGAGTTAATGGTTGGGATTGGATGGGAATTGTTTTGCCATCACAAACGACCTTCTTACCTGGAGCTAACAACAGAGTTCTTAACAAACCTGAAAGTGTTAAGTAGTGATTATGAAGTATAAGCTCAAAAAGGCATAATAAAGTTTAGGCTATTTAGGAAGAAATACACACTCAGACCAAATGACTTGGTTAAGTGCTTAGATGCTAACCAACTTGATAGAGCCTCCACTAACCTTCAAAATTGAAGTTAATCAATTTTGGAAATCAATCATTGATTGAAGAAGCAACTATAATTACACTCAAATTCATTTCCTAGAACATAAATGGAAGAGGTCAATCAAACAACAATTGCTCCATAACACTTTTAATGCATAAAAAAGAAACAGAAGGTGAATACACCTTTACTCTTGATGTAAAGAACAAATGGCCAAGTGGACAAGGCAAATGAATTTTTGAAAGCTCATTACATCATAAAGATTTCAAAGTTTGTAAAAGCAATCCCCTGAACTAAAGAAGAACTTGAAGAAGCCAATATAGTGTTAGAAAATCTACCTCACAATAGGCCAATTTGTGAGAAGATGCTACTGAGCATGGGGATCCTGCAAATACTAGACACTGGGTTGATAAAAATGGTACTTGGAAAAAGGGAAGCCCCTTAAGAGGAAGAGGAAAATGAGGATATGGAAGAGGCTGTCTGAGCAAGGATGACAACAGTTGAAGGAATAGGCATAAATGCACCTACTTCAGTTACTCTAACCTTCACTCCCTTTAAGCAAAAGGTCTTTAAGTAACTAGAGGTCCTTATAACTATAATGGGAATAATTATGTCCTCCATTACTTCTTTATACTAGAAAGTTCCAAAACTTCAAGGAGAGATGAAAAACATCAACCAAACACTAGATTGGATAGTGAAAGGGTTGAATCTGAAAGCATAGAGTCTAAGTACTCAAGAGCGACAAAAGTTTCTACCTAAGATGAGTCAAGATCCCAAAGATATCCTCCCTCCAAGGAACTATATGCAACAGATGACCCTAAAAAGTATAAAGCATCCTTAGAGTCCTTAGAGCCAAAACCCATCTCATCTTGTAAAACCATACCTCCTCATTATGCATAGTTTGTTTTATTTGTTTTTGTTTTTGTCCTTGTTTTCAAAAATAGTTGATGTATTGGACAAAATTACTTTTGCAGTGAAAAGTTAACTCTTTGTCTATATTCTCTTTTTATATGTTATATATTCCATTGTTATTAATGCTTTTTTTTTTTTATAATGATGAAGGGGGAGAAATCAGAAATCATAAATAAACTGGTGCATATAATATGAGCTTAAGGGGGAGTAATATTGAGCAAAATCTATATGAGCAAAATGTTGGGAATCTTACCAAGATAATATCTCATTAAAGAATAACTTAATGCATGACCGTAATAGATTAAGGAGGAGTTATGTTATTACAAGAGAAGTTTGAACAATGATATGCTTAAGGAGGGGTTAGTAATTGATCAACTTATATGATTTACACCTATTGGTTTTATAAGATTGATTGACTCTGATAAATTGTTTGCCATCATCACAAAGGGGGAAATGTTGAACCTTTAGGTTCCAAGTCGTGTTTTGATGATCATAAACATATCTAAGAGCTAGCTTTTGTCTAAGTTATTTGTTCTAATTTTTATAAGTACATCAATTCATTGAACTACGATAATTGGAGAGAGAGTTATGATTGGAAACTTTGACTATTAAAAGAGTAAAAATAAAGCAAACTAAGCTTGACAGTTCAATAGGTGTTGCCATTATCCAACATGCATTATAACTTTGGCAATAGACGTTGAAGTAATTCAACAGGCGTTAGAGTATTATCCTCTATTAAAACAAGCATTGGATAACTCAATCATCTGAGCTATGCACTTTGAACTTCACAATAGGCAATATTCTTGATCTCACAATAGGCATTGCATTTTCGAAACAGGTATTAGACCATGTAAGTAAATCGAGCAAAGCTCTCAAGATCTCGAAACATGCATTAGATCTTACCAACGGGTGTTAGAAAAACTCCCTAAATTGAGCCAAAGTTTTTGGATCCCCTAACAGCTCAATAACACAACAGGTGTTAAAGATGTACAATAGGAATTGAAAGCTCATCAACAACCATTAAAGTACAGTTAAAGATCTTGGAAAATAGAGCATCAAGTTCACACCTTTTTGGAAATTTACAATGGCCATTGTTCATACTACAATGGGATTGATATTAAATCTCAATTAGCATTGAGAATATCTAACAACCATTGAAGATAATTGAATAAACAAATAAGAAATTCAAAGAAGGAGCGTTGAGATAAACTTCTCTCTAACAACTACGTTAGTATCAATGACAATTGAAGTTATACTTCACTTGACAACCACCTATTTTCACAAAATCAATGATGGTTGATGACTCAATAATAGGCGTGGAAAATTCCTAATAGGTGTTGATTATCTACAAGTGTAATATGAAGTGATAACTTTCTTTTTAATGGCTAGTTCTTTGTTTCAACCTATAAAAGGACCCACACTCAGTAAAGACATACAAAAAACTATTCCATTAAGCGAGTATTCTATTATGAAAGTTGCTTTCAAATTAAAAGGTGAACCAAGATGATCTAGCAACAAGAGAAGTTCATTGTTTAAAGCTTGTGAGAGTTATCTTCAAAATAGAGTTTAAAGAACAAGCTTTCTAGATATTTTCTCAATACTTTCAATAAGATCAAACATACCTTGTTATTATACTTTAAAGTGTTTTATTGCTTGAGCGAAAGAGTTATCCTCATCTTTAAAATTATATTTTGTTTGAGGAAACCCTTAGTTAAGAGATCTTAAAAATCATGCTTTGTGAAAGGTTTAAGGTAGTACCTAGAAACTACTTTGGCATAAGGTTTTATAACACCCTTAAGTTCACTTGTAATGGCTTGATAGTGCCCAAAAACTAATGTTGTAAAGGTTATTGATAACACCTTAAGCTATCTAGATAGTGAAGCCTTTAGTTGGGATACTATAAGAGAGGATGTAGGCAAGTTGTGCCAAACCTCTATAAATCTTATGTTTTGATTCATCATGCATTTATGCACTTAGTTTTTATTTTCAATTACTTGTCATTACCCTATTCAACCCCCTTTTTAGGGCACCAAAGGATAATAAAAATAATAAAATAATAAAAGAGGATGTAAGATAAATATATACTTGAAGTAGTTATGGGATTCCTGCAAGTGAATCACTAACAACGAGAGCTACTTTGTCCTGACCCACGATGGTCTAACCCAAGATTATTGATATCGCGGTCTTTCTTGACTCCACCCCTCTAGAAGCAAAAAAATTTATGGATTGATCTCCCTATCCTTTCTCTACAACAAGTACTTACCCATTAAAATTGTTGCTACAATACGAGTTTATGCTTCTAGAGCATGACCCCTATAAGAGTAGAAGGTGAGAAAATAAGCCATGAAGATATTCTCTTCACTTAAGTTGTACCTAAGCACCCCATCATATCACATATCAAATAGCTTCATCATCTTTTGAACATATGGGTAATAGCAATCCTATCTATATCTATAACACAACAGTCAAGGATGGCCCCGAATTCTTCTAGCAAAGGGTAGATCTCTATATCCCCAAAGTGGAATGTATGAATAGTAAAATCCATATATCACATGCCGCCCAAAGAAAACTCGTGTCAAAATGAATGAAAGAAAGATAACAAAGAACGGTAAGACTGACCCAAGGTAGAACAAGCCAGATTTGAGGTGGGAGAGACCTTTGGAATGTTATTGCCATATTTTGGAGACTAAAAATAGAAGCTTTACATAGAAGAGCCATGCATGAGTATTTATACAAGAGGATGGGGTTGTTTAGTGCTTGACAGCTATAGATAGCTTAACAAGGTTGTACAACCTACTTACGATGTCTACACAACTAACAAGTGGCATGTATATACCTCCTCTTAGGCTGTACATACCCTAAATTTTGGAAAAATTTTAGTAGCAATTTCTCACATTTTTGGGTCAAAGAATTTTGGTAGCATACCTCCTTTCAAGCTGTACATACCTAAAAAAAATTGTCTCAGGGGCTCAACTATCCCTACTTCCCAAAGGAGTCTCCTTAGTGTCTTCTGTTTTGCCATTTGTGGCCATATATCCACCCTCCTCGGTCGCTCAGGCTAGCATCTCTATCTCGGCCTTAGCATCTACCAGGTGCTGGTCCCTATTTCGTACTTTGCAAATCACATGCTAGATCATCTCTTGCAAGATAAATTGGGGATAAGATGGTTAGGACATAAATAAAAAATTAAAGCACAAAATGTCAACATATATATATATATATATATATATATATATATATATATATATACATTCTTTTTTCACTTATTATATATTTTTGTCTAACTAACTTGCATAGATCGTGCCTACTGCATCATAGCCCTCTTCAAGGTAGTAATCAGGTCAACCATGGCTTCGGCCTAGACCTAGGGAATCTAAAAGAAAAAAGGAAATACATTGTGAGAACCTCATGGATGATGAAATGTAATGGGAATGAAAGTAAAGAATACTCTCGTGGGTGGTCTCGACTAGCTCAAAAGTGCAAGAAGACCTGGTAAGCTGCACTAACATCATAAATCTTACCAAAGATGTCATGTAAGACTCTACTAGGTTGTCCAACACTAGCCTAGCTCGCCTACCATCATAGGTTTTAGCTCTCTAAAAGTGGATTCGGAAGCCCATTTACGGGCCCAAACAGTGGCAGTAGTGGGCGTAGGTATAGATGTAATAGGCCTCCATGCCACCTGTATAGTGGTCCCCCTAACCCCGTGCCGAAGGACCATTCCTCATCGTCCTCGTGTTGAGGGAATGCCTTAATGACTGCCTCTGTTAGTAAAAAGGATTGAACTAGAGCCATGATCATTTATGTCCTGTAAGGAACCCAGTCTAAGATGAGTTGATCCTTCAATGTGTAGCACAATGCTACCTCAAGCTCATTCCCTTCAAATATATCACCCAAAATATGCTCTTGGGTAGACGCCAATGAATAGGCCCCATACAGAGGCCTTTTTGCCAGCGAAGAACCCGTTCACCTAGGTACCACTCGTAAAGGGAGTGACCCACCATTAACCATCACCCATAAAAGATAGCCTTCACCTCAGCCACTTCCAATGGCCATGCCTCCATAAGGCCCCTCTAGTCGCGGCACACTTGCAATAAAAAAAGACAAATACTGTAAGTATAAAACTAAGGAAAATAGCTAAACAACTATATTTAACACAAGTTTCTTTTTTATAGGAGAATCATGCCTGATCAATGGTGAAGATGTTCAAGCGAGCACACCTAGTGACCTCAGAATCTCTGTATAGGTTATAGTGCTTCACTTGATGAAGCGAGGATAACTTCCCTTCATATTTATCTTGAGGTTGTTCCCTAAGAAAAAGCCCAACTCGAGAGCCTGCATTTATTAATAAACACAATGTTGGCCAAAGATAACATGAGAAGATAAATATGAAGACATGAAGAAGTATTAATAGAAACTCACAATGAACACTCACCAGTTGCCGCATATATACCCCTTGCCCTTGGAGCATCGATCCAAATATCAATTTAGGTATGTTAGGGTTGTAAATCCCCAATCAAAGCGATGTAGGAGCCTTAGGTCCTCTAACACTGGCACTAAGCAGATATTGATTACGTTAAAGGCATTAAAGAATAAGATCCCGATAAGGCATATAATAAAAAGTAGAATGCATGCAAATCAATAACCTTTGTCAAGCTATCATCAGTAACCCGAAGAGTGCTCTCTCGTATGTTTGAGCATGTGAAACTAAGGCCCCCATTGATCGAGGAAATGCAACTAAGGAGTCAAAGCACATAATCCCTCTAGAGTACTGGCATATGCACACCCGAGTTTATTAAAAGAGAGATGCCTGAAAAGCGGATCCTCATTAAATAAGCATGGTCTCCGAAAGTAATTGTTAGCTCCCCGATCAAAGGTAGATGGAAAGTATGGGTGGTATCCATCCACCATTTAGCTAATGTGCACGTCATTGCAGAGTAGATCCTCAGGGCATTCCTTAGCAATGTCAAGAGAAAGGAAGAAGCCTAGTCCCCTCTAGGCAAGCATAACTCAAGGGTAGAGATTTTAAAACCATGTCCCAGTATGACCCATCACATCACCTCCCCTTTGGTAGGAGATGATACCTTGAAAAGAAGGAAAAGACAAGAACCGTGAACAAACATCAAAGTATAAAAATAAGACCAAAAATAATAAATAAAATGAAATAATATATGATTTTGTGCACATGTAGACAGTTAAAAGCAAAAAGGACAGAAATCAAATCGATAATGCAGGGTAAGTATTTAATTGCCTTTAATAAACCAATTTCTTGTGTTTTGTGATGTGCAGATGACCATAAAGATTGCAAAGAATCTAGGACATAAGGAGTGACTAGCCTGGTCGCAAACAACTATTTTAAAATCTCAAGGAGAAATTACAAAATTAAATTTTTCAATGAAATTTGACAAAAAAAACTAGGTCCAGTCCATCGCAGGCTAGCGTGGCTCAGCCTAAAATCAACAAAGATCGATCCATATTGAATAAATAAATAAATAAATAATTTATTCTAGGTGTGCATCCTAATTCCTCACAAAGTGATCCATCGACTGATCCCACTGGTTTCATGTATATTATGAGGATGAAGCATAAGTGAACACAAATCGAGATGATAAACCAAATCGATAAATAAAAAAAATAAATTTGGCTTGCAGTAAAATGTAAGTGTCCTAAAAGTCACCTCTAAACATTCTGAAAGTTAACCCAATGTTCGCAGGCCTAGAATCTATAGTATTGAGGGAAGCAGAAAAATTAATAGCAAGAGAAAAAGGAGAAAGAATGTTTACCACTCCCAAAGTGGCTCTCACAAGGTGACGGTATAGATTATAGATCATCGGTGTACCACCACATGGAGGAAAGTTGACTGGGATCATCTTCACAGTCACAGCCGTCAATGGGCTCACTCTCTCGAAGCCCTACTATGTTTGCAGTTGCTCTAAAGCATCCTGCATGATGACGTCCTCATCGAGAAACTCTTTTTGGATGTTAAACATTTCATCATTGCAGTATCCAACCATGATATGGTCTTCCAAAAGCAAAGGAAACCTAAAAAGCTAAGTCTGAGAAGATTTAAGTGAGAGAAAGGAGAGAAAGCGAAAGGGACAAAATAAGACAAATGGCCTATCACAGTCAATAGGGGTTTATATATTGGGCCTGTCTATACAACCTAGCCTGGTTTATACATACTAAGCTTTGTGTTGCAAAACCAAGTTCCAACAAGTGGTCTATATAGACCACCTTATGGTTGTACAAACCACTTACGAACAGCAGGCTCAAATTGGGCCTTTCAAGCCCAATTTCCTAAATCCCCCCTTTGAAGCATAACTTTCCAAACTACCCTTTCAAGCCTAATTTCTCAAATTATTCCCCTCTTTTAAGCCTAATTTTTCAGATTACCCCTTTCAAGCTCAATTTTTCAAATTACCCTTTTGAAGCCTAATTTTCTAAAAATGGCCCCGCTAAAGCCTAAGATGTCAATGTAACCATCCAACTGACCATATAGAATGATCAATATACCCTTACTGCTATCAAAACCTCCAAAGACTATATTGGACCTTCAATATGCCAATATAATTACCAAAATACCCTTAGTTATAAGCTTGACTTTCATGAAGCCTTAAGTTCACATCCGAAAAGATATTTGCCACCACAAAAATATCTAAATCTACAAGAGCAATTTTTACAACATGTAGGCACAAATCCACCATTTTAAAACAAAAATGAACCCCTATGATGGCTAGAAGGGCACTAAGAGTGATGTACCAGAAGGGTAGAACTAATATGAGACATACCCTAGGAGGCATCCTTGAGCTAAACCACTAGCCATAATGGATGATGCACTTGTAAAAGATTTAAGAACATTCATAACTACAAGAAGAGAACCACAAACCTAAGATATACAATACCTAGTACCTACTAGAAAGTTGCCAGAACTTCCTCAATACTTGCTAGAGAACTGCTAAAAGATACAATAACAACTGGTACTTGCTAGAAAGCTATCAAAACTTCCTTAGTACCTGCTAGAAAGCTGCTGAAAGATACAATAACACTTGGTATCTACTAGAAAGCTGTCAAAACTTCCTGATTACCTATTACAAAGCTAGTGAGAAATACAACAACACCTGGTACCTACTAGAAAGCTGTTGAGAAATATAACAACACCTGGTGCCTATTAGAAAGCTATCAGGACAAGCTTTATTACCTGCTATAGGAGCTACTAAAGAGTCATATCTTTTGGTATCCTTGCTAATGCTTACATTACTTATATTATTTTGATGAGACTTATTCAAAAAACCATTTCTCAAATGTTATTTTTCAAGCCCCACAATGTAAGGGGCAAACTATAAGTATCGAATTTTAGACCTTGGGATATAGGCTCTATGATGAAAATCACTAAAGTTATTCCCCATAATGTGAAAAGGATTGCTATAAGAGAGAAACAAGGCCTTAGGAAACCTTGGAAAAGCCCTAAGATCAAGCCTAAGACCACACCCAATACTAAGCCTAAAACTAAGCTCAAGGGTTTCAACCCTGCTTAGTGGGATATACATCCCATTAAGCTGGAATGCATATCTCACCAGATTGGGATGTATATCTTACCAAACTGGGATGTACAACCTACTAAACTAGGATGTACAACCTATCATACTAGGGTGTACAACCCACTAAACTGGGATATACAATCAAGGTTAAATCCTAAATCACATAACCTTTTGAAACTGGTCCCCCTAAACCCCAATGCTATACAACCCTAAAAGCTGGATGTATAACCCATGTGCAAACCTTAATTTTAAGAGATTCATAATCTTTTCTGTGATTGGATATGAACATTTGCAACTAAAATCATTTTTTGCTCTAGTGTACCCATCCATCATCTATAAATACCTCCCCATTTGAAGAGAAGGGAGAGGCTTGGACAACTCTAAGGTTACTTTGTCAAATTTTCTCCTTAAACACCACTTAGCATAAAAACCTAAAGTTCCTAACTCACTTCAACCATTCCAAAGGCAGAACAAGGCCTAACCTTTACAATTTTATGCATTCCCTAAGCATTTTAGAGAATATAAGTCACCTAACAAGCCTCTGAGGGTAAAAGAAAGTACAAAGGCATCTATAGACCCTTCTACCCCTCTCTTCTTTCTTTTCCTTTTTTCTTTTTGCTTTTAAAACCTAAGAATTAGGGGTTATACACCTGGATATAGGTTGTACAACCTTTCTTGTCAAAGAGACTTTTCATGACTTTCTTAGTTCTATTAGAAAAATAGGATAGGGCCTAATGATCTAGTTTATTCATTTCAAAAATGGAACTTTAGATAAGCTTTAAATGTTTTTATTATGTATTTTGTGTTAATACTCTATGTTCTTCCACATTTTGATTGATTGGCATTTTGAATATTTTGTTTAAACCAAATTTGATAGTGACTAAGTGAGGAACTTAGGGTTCCTAAGACCTTGGGAGTCTTCCTATGGCTATGCTTTTCAAAAATATGCTTGCTTAATTTTGGCCTTATGATTTCCTCTTGTTGAAATGACATTTTAACCTTTGTTATGGTTAGTAGTATCCATGGATGCCTAGCTCTTTTTTCAGCAATAATAAAGAGGGTACAACAACCCTAGGACCTCTTTTGGGATGATTTAGCCTTATGCCATTGAAAATCCTCCATATGCTTTGCATCACATGCTTATGATTATTTGTCTTTCATGGTGCATGCATTTGATTTTGCTATTATACTTATCCTTATTTGATGTTAGGATGTGCTTACTATAGGCTTAAAAGTGTGTTTAGGTACTTTGATTATGGAGACATGGTAAGGTGTTTGGTGATTTCATTTTTTTGTTTATTTTTTTTTTTTACTTATTTGTTTGCTTTAGTTACTAACTTTTACATTTTTGTATTGCAGGTGCTTGTTTAAGTTAGACCATGATTGATGGTCCTAATGGTCATCTTTAATTATAAAATTAATAATTATGGATATGAGAATGCATGGAACGTTTGATAACCCTATGTCATGTCACATGACCCCCATTCCCTTGAGACAAATATGCATAACGTGTGATGGATATGTGGATATTGACATGAATGTCACTCCTATTGCCATGATGCATGACCCCCCTCCTCTTGAGATTAATGATTTAGTTTGCTTGATTGGATGGCATTAAATGCATGCTTAGGGTAATTAATTAGACTAATTACTAACTTGATTAAAAAAAGGTGAACCAAAGATGCATAAAGATTGAATCTCAATATTCAGGTAGTTTGGGGGTGCCTAACCTATTCCCTGAGTCGGATCCACTTTTCGAACTCGATCTTTGATGGGGTTGAGGTGAAATGAGTATTTTAATTGACTTAGCCTAAGTTCAGATTTTTCCATGCCTAGATTCTTGTCCCAACCAAAGTTGGGTGGCAAATCCATAATTCCTAGGCATGATACCAAAGTATTATCTCTTATTGATCCCCCGATGACCAAAAACTTGGACATAAGGCTTTAAACTTGCATAAGGCCTAAAGGATCCCCTGTTGATCCAACACGTGCCATACTTTGAGGGTAATTACCAATGTAGAGATCCCTATCCTCTTGATCTCTCATTGGTCGATAAAAAGATGGAGTCATAAGTAAGCTTCCACTCATTTCAGAGTGACCTCGAAAATCACATCTATCACTTTAACTCCCTTAATTTTAGTGATTAGTCACTTTGATATCTTTTCTTTGATTTTAATTAATATATCATCTTAAAAAAATTTTAATCTATTAAGTTTGCATAATTTTATTTATGAATAATTAAATACAAATTATTGATGTTAGCGAAATTTGTTTGTGAACAACATATTGTAAAGTAAGTGAAACCATCTTATAATTAAATTTTATTTTAATTAAACTAAAAAAACTATTGGACTAGGTTGGTTAAACCTATGTCATAAGCTTATTTTAATCTTTACAATGGAGATTGATCAGATCTAATACTTTAATTAAGTGTTGTTTTGCAGTACATAAGATTTATCTTCATTGGAAGTTGGATGGAAATCAAAATCTCCATCTTTTAAAAGAACATCCAAAATCGCAATCGATATCCCCTAAATCGCGATCGCGACTTTGCTATTAGGTTATATGGAGTTAGGCAGAAGGATTTGCTAGTGAATTCATGACTCAGCCGAAGGAGCATTGATTGATTTACAAAAAAATTTATGGTGGCTTTCGCATTATAGATCGCGACATGAATCATAGTGACAAAGAAGGGAACCAAAGCCATAGCCACAGCACGCCAAGTGTTTAAGGCAAGCATTGGAAATCAAAAATTGCAATGGCGAAGATTTGGTCACAACTGCGACTCAAGAAGTTGGAGTTTCCTTAACAAATAGAGGAGTTTTCGGTCTTAGTTATGCCCAAGACAAAGCTAGCTTGCTATCGTGACTTTTAAGTAATTGGTTGAATACAACGGTTATATTTCTTAGATAACCAATAGATAAAAGACACGTGGACTACCTGTTAGACACAGAACGAGGTTCTCTGTCACAAATTTTGGCTCATCAGTGCAAATTGAAAATTTGCAATTGTGAGATGAGAGTAGCAATCGCGACTTTCGACTAATAAGCATTTAATGCAAAATTTACCTAGCACAACTTAGAGATTTAGGGATAGTTTTTGAGTAACTTCTATTTAGTAGATATGGGCTAATTCAATTAATTATAACCAAACTCTTGCTAATTTATTACTCATTTTTTTACTCTTCTTTATGTATTATTGATTGTTTGGTGTGAGCAATAAACACCTTTGTAAGTAGGTTGAAAGTTAGCCTAGATTCTAAAACTCTTCTAAGTGGTTGAAGTGTGAGCCTATCTAAAACACTTATGAAAGGTTTTTATGTGAGCCTAAAAAACACAAGGTGTAATGGTTTTATTTGAGCCATAAAACACAAGTTGTAGAAGTCAAGTGTGAGCTTGAAAACACCAAGTTAGTTAAGTAAAATAACCAATTGTAAAGAACTGAAGAGTGGACGTAGGGTTTGTTAACACTTGAATCACTATAAACTTCTTGTGTTGATTCTTCTCTTCTCCATCTTAACTTCGCAAACACCTTAACCTTCCCCTTAATTTTTAAGTCAACCACCAATTCAACCCCCTTCTTTGTGCACTAAGCCAACAATAACCATATTTCTTTTGCTATTTACTTTTTATCTCTTTGAATCTAAATTATCAATAAAGAAAACATCTCATTTCCATACAAAATGACATCTCATAAATCATCAGCTCACTCTCCTTCGTCATCACTAACCACAATGCCACAAACTCTAACCCAATGATGTTACACCAACTGTTTATGTTTTGACAAGTCCCAACTTGATAATAATGATGGTTGGATATTTAGGTCCATTTTATTTAACAATTTATATGGATGGATTTGGAGTTATAAAGATTGACAAGCACAAAGGCACCCAAATTCAAATTTGTAGAATCAATTAGAAAATCCACCTAAATTGACTCTTTGTTTCAAAGAAAAAGCCTACCTACTGACACTAAGCTAAACTAATTTCTCCAAATGTTTGGATGAGAAAACCTACATCTTTATACTATCATAGTTAGATCAGCTAGGTAATATCTCCAAGCATAATAAGGTATTAACTAGGCAACAAGCATCTATATTAAAAGATGTATAAAGCCACATTACAATTCATAAACTCAAATAAGACCAAATCTAATCTCTTGTAAGAAGACTAAGACTTTAGCTTGATTTCATGCCAAGTATAAAAGAGCTTTTCCTTTGTTTTTTCAAATAGTATTCTAAAAATATGATGCGGGTGTAATGATGGAGGTTATGAGTGTGACAAATTTAGGAATAGTAATAGTATTGATAAGGTTGAATCTAGGTAGAAATCAAATTTCTTATTCTTTCAATTCCTTTAGCTTCAATGTAATTATATCAGAGGCGAGATACATTTAATGCTTTTTCTTTGCATTTGTATATTTAGTTTGTTAGAAAGATGGTTTCAAAGATAAAGAAATATATAACTTCTATTTGATTAACAAATTGATGAAATTTTGGGTACTTTGTATGTTTTTCTCTAGTTTTTTAATATTTTGGGTATCTTTGATAGTTTTTGTTAATTTTGATTTCTATATTAATTAACTTTTTCTTTTTGTCTATTTGATTTTCATTTTAGATAGATAAATTTTATTTCTTTCTTAGATTGTGTTTTTTATTCTTCTAGATTTTCATGTTTTTTCATTACCTTGTGGTAGTAGTAGTGTTATTTTATGCTTATATGATTGGATTCTAATTGAAAGTTCTAGTGGTGTGTGATTTAGGGGATTTGATTAAGTGATGATTTCTTCTTGTTTTTCCTTGAACAAACTCTAAAAAATAAGGATATTTTGGTCCAACCATATAAAAATTTAGGAATAATTACATAAGACTCATGCACTCTTTAATTTTCCAATAAGCATTGAATGGATTAAAAATATAAATTGAAGTGTCAAATGGACCAAAATTAAAAGTTAGGGTTCAAAGTGATCAATCGTGAAAAGTTAAAGGGGATAACTTATGCATTTGACTATTAAAAATATAAATTGAGGTGTCAAATTGACCAAAATTAAAAGTGAGTGTTCAAAGTGATCAATCGTGAAAAGTTAAGGGGGGTAACTTATGCATTTGACCCTTTTATAATTTATATATTTAGTCCTTAAATTTTATATTTTAATATTTTTTAATATTTGAATTTTATTAATTATTATTTTATTGTTATTAAAAATTGCAATAGGTTTTGATTTTTCAAAAAAAGTTTATCTAAACAAAAGGTATGATTGTAACCTAAACTTAGTGAGTGCTAGTCCCTAATATTATCAGCTATCAATTTATAAAGATAATTCCTATTATACCTTCCTTATATCAACCTTAGCATAGGTTTGTTTGTTTTTTTTTCTACCTTAGACCATAATCTTTACACAAATTTCTTCTTTTTGAAAGATTAATAATGTATATGGACTCAAGGAGATGAACATAGAAAGTATATTTTATCAATATAATAATAATAATAGTATTAGATGTTTATGCCTAGATAACCAATTTGTTGGCCTTGTCATATGTTAGACATTTATCATATATGACAATATTTCTTTTAATAATAAATATCTTTTATGTTTTGTTATATTATTATTTAGGTATTATGGTATTATAATAATTTAATTTATTCAAACAATGCTTAAGATAAAGTCCATGAAATGCATATATTTTGTAAAGATAGCTTAGGAATATAAATTATATGAAAATGTCATTTTTAAATATTTTTGGTCAATATACTGTGGAGACTAGATAATGATATTGCTATTGAGACTGATAGATGTATATTCTTTCCTTAAAGATCAAAGAAGTTACTAATTTCATAAGTAGAAATATACGAGATACTTGAGGCATGCATGTAGGTGTTTGTTAGAGATAAGTTCACTGAACAACCAGCAAAGAATAGCCATATAGAATAATACTTATATATATATGGCCTATTTCTTGTGAGTGATGTGTAACTAGTCCTTAGATTTGAGAATTCTATAGTATCTTACCAAAGAATCCTTATACTTTGATGTATAATTTTAGATGTTCTAGCCATAGATTGTTCATAAGGCATATTTTGGGTATGACATGGAATTGATGGAGGCAGCGAGTGTACAGACCTTAAAAAATAATTAAAATTTTTCATGGATATTAAAGAACAAAGCAAGGGTTCAAAACCCTAACCCTAGTGCAAGAATTAATCATTCTTATGAATAAATTCAAACAATAAATAACTACAACAATACTTACTTATAGCACAATGAAAATAAATATAATGCTTGTATTACTAATCATAGGGTAAGACCACAGGTAGAAATTTGTATTATTCATAACCTAATTTCTTTTTTCAGTATTACAGAGTATTATTCTTTTGTACTGTATGCTTTAGGAGTTTTTTTTTTTCTTCTATTGTTTGTGAATTACTGTTCACGTTCAAATTAACTTCCCTTAGTGGAAAGTTTTATATGGATTAAGTAACTACCTTTGACAATTCACTTAATCCAAATGGGTTAGGCTCTTAATATGGGTAAGCCCTAACCCAAAGTCCAACATCTCTCATTTGCACATAATAGGACGCACAACCAATTTGAGAAAATACAATCTCTATACTCTGTAATAATTCATACTCAAAAAAATATGTTATGTGACTAGCATACTTCGAGAGCTCATAGCTACATATCCATTAAAAATATATAGCTTATTGACTAAATGTTTTTTTAGAGTGGATTACACTATGTTGTACCTTAGACCATTTTTATCAAATCTATCAACTTTCATGATCGCATTTATGGTTATATTTTATATCCACAATTATATTTCATCACATAGACAAATTATAATTGCTTGATCAGTGAACATAAATTGATGTAATATTCCAATAATTTTCCTCTTATCACAATTCTCTAAACTTCACCTTAACTCACTTTAGCAACACCTTAAGATAACAAATATTAAATTAAGTATTGAGTAATTAATAAGAGTCATGAGGGTACAATACGAGGATCTTCTTTCCTCAGGGTCTCACATAATAATCAGTTGAGATCTTTTACTTTTATTATTGTTAATGATCATATTTATTACCCTAAGTTAACAAACATTAAATTACATCTCGAGTAACTGATAGGAGTCATGAGTGTACAATACAAAGATCCTTCTTTCCTCAAGGTCTTACACAATAATAAATTGAGATATTTTACTTTTATTACCCTTAGTGATCATACAAGTGCAAATGTAATAGATTTATTTTTGTTCTGACCTTGCAAGATAAACACTGCTCCCGAGAATTCATGTGATTCAGCTGACATTTAATTTTACTGGCTAGAATATAAAAAGTGAATCATTTCATCAATAACATGTGCCAATAGGACATATTGGTCCCTTTTCCAAGTGATTTGCACGTGTTTGACAAATCGGTCACAACATCCTTTTAGTTCCACATGCAAGTGTTCATTCACAATGGTATACCAAGTAATCATTAAGAGCATATAATTCTCACTTGACTTGTATTCACATGTAAAATGTAACAATTCAATCACATATACATGTAATAGAACACAATAATATCCTAAAATTATCACACAAATCATATCACAAAATTATCATACATACACATTAAAATCTAATTATGGTTTTTACTCACCTTTTGATGCGACCAATATTTATGGTAGGTTTGGTCCTCTCTTGGGTTTTGTCAATGTGTTGGAATCCTAAAATTTTATACATACATGGTGATAAGCATGTCAAAATGATTTTGAATGCTTGGTATGCAAATAAGGGCATGTTCCAATAAAGTAAACCTAGTGTTTATGCATATTTTCCTTATATAGCAGTTTGACCTTGCCATAATATAACTGTAATAACTCTTCATATAATTATCCAAATGACTTGATTCTTTTTTTAAAATTAAATTAGACACATAATGATACCACATAGTTAAATTTTAGGGCAACATAAGATATATAGAAAATGTAGTGAATTTTTGAATTTTTCCCTATTTCAATGTCATCTCAGTCTGAGTAGGCCTTACATTCTTGGAAATCTCAAATGTTATAAATCAAATTGCAAAAATGATTTTCCAAATGTTAAAAAACACATGAAGGAACATTTTTCATGTTTTACTCATTGCCCAATTCGGTCTATGAAGTCACCAAAATAAATGACCAATCTCAGGGTGAGCAGTTTTCAATATGTTGATAATCAGTCATTATGAAGGGCCAATATCTCTTCAACCATGATAAATTTGGCAAAAATATTTTATAGGAATTAGATAAGACATATATATACAACTTGAAAGTTGAATACATGACCAAATTTTGATTCTATGGCCATCAAATTCTTAGAAAACAAAATTATAAGACTAATGAGGTTTCATTAGCATCAGGGTCAGTCAAAATCAATGAGCCATATTTCTTTCCACACAACAAATCAAGCAAAACTACTTTACAAGTACTTAGAGGGGATATAAACCTAAAAATTTCATTTTTTGAACTTTTTCAAAATCAGCACATAAGGTCATCAAAATATATGAAAATAAAAAGACTGAAGAGATTTTAGTTGGTTGTGAACCAGCCTTAATGAAGGAGCCATATCTCCTCATGCACACCAAATTAAGTAACACTGTTTGACATGTATTTAGATAAAGTGTAAAGCTACAACTTTCATATTTTACACTTTCCCTAATTACTCTTCTAAGATTACAAAATCATGGGTACAAAATCTGCTCTAACAACAAAACCAACACAATAAGCTTTTGTTTCTTTTAAGCTTGAACCTCCATACATGAGCTCTACCTCAAATTACGCCATAATTCTTCCTAATCATGCATGTTTAGCATGTTATGAAGGAGGAATTTCATTTTGGAAGAAGATAAAATCACTTACCTCTTTTGCCAAAACTAGAAAAGCTTAGGGTTTCCTCCAAGTTTGCTCACTCTTCTCCTTCTCCTTCTTCTTCTTCTTCTTTCTCCTTTCTTTCTTTCTATTTTCTGCACTCTTTCACATTTTTGGCTCTCTAATATGATCCTAAAAGATGGAAATTTTAATTTATATACCTACCCTAATAAGACAAAATCATGGTGTCTCATTACCATTGGTTGGAAGTTTAATATTCCTCTTTTTGTCCCTATTCTTCACTCTTTCATCACCTCCATCCATCTCCTAATCCCCATATGCTCCTTCTACTTTTAAATAAGCTCTAAAACACCATTATTTATGATGTTATATCCTATACACAACATAAGATAATTTGCCATACAACTATACAAACATTACATATATGTTCAAGTGTCCCAAATGCAATGGTACAAGTGTCATCGTCGGGCTTGTCCAATTCACATATCTACATGATCATTTATCCAATGCATATATTCATGTAGGATTTCAAATCATTTATGTAATGAATATATTCATGTAAGAAAATTAATGAATATGGATAGGGATGTTACACTCAACGTCTAACTTGAGTTCATCAATCTACTCGTGAATACTTACTGGAATTCACATCTTGCAATAAAGGCAGATTTAGTGAAAACACAAATTCACTTGAACTGTTATAATGACTTTTTGTCATTATTAATGTGATATTTTGAATTTTAACTCGCGCTTTACTATCATCCAGATAATAAGCTTAAACTTTGTCTCATCTTTACACATTACAAATAATGATAAAAGCGATTATCCATGTGAGAAGGTCAATCTCGTATTTACCCAAAATGGTTTTTAGAAAATAATCAAGAATGTACTCAAAAACATTCATATGTATATATACTAATAAACTCCATTATCATTTAAGCATTAATCAAACATTTATAAACATTGAAAATAGTAAATTGTACAAGTACATTAACATCTACGTATTCCTTGAGATTGTGTATGCTCAACAAATCTCTAGGAATAAGCTTATTAAGTTGACCTATAATCATATCCTAAATATAATGTATTTCATGTTTGCTTCTTTGCATGCCACCATGTCTTTAACAAAGTTATACTTGGTATCTATATGCTTGGTTTTGCAATGAAACTTTAGGTCATTATATGTAATAATTGTTTGATTGTTATAGTTAACTTACAATGGATCAATGGAACTAGCGGTGACCTCAAATCATCCAAAACCTTTTAAGCCACGCAACTTCTTATATTGTCGAATCCACAAATTTGGCTTCCATCTTGGATAGGGATATACATGACTATTTCTCACTACTTTAGGTTATGGCATCATTATTGGGTAAGAAAATGAAATCGAAAGTAAATTTTCTTTCATTTAAATATCTTTCCTAATCGCATAGCTTCAACTTTTCAAATGCAAATCATAGCATTGATAACATAATGAATAATCAGTAATTTCATTTGGATACCTTAATTCTCTTTATAGTTTCTAATGTGTTGGGTTTGGGTTGGATTCTGTTGGCCTTTGTGCACCAAGAAGAGGGGTTGAATTAATGGAAAATTTGAATTTTGTTGGGAAAGCACTTAGAGCAGAGATGAAAAGAAAAGGTATAAGAAGAGAAAGAACACAAGATTTATAATGGTTCAGGTGTTAACAAACCTTACGTCCACTTTTTAATTTTCAATTAATTATTTTACTAACACTAAATGGTGTTTTACAAGCTCACACCTAACTTTACAATGTGTTTTACAAAGGCTCACACACAACCTTATCAAGTGTTTTGCCAAAGGTTTAGACTCAAACCTATACAGGAGTTTTTTAATGTCTCACTCTTAAACCCAATCCCAAAAGTGTTTAAAGGCTCACATCAAATCTTGTACAACTAAAACACAAAGAGTAAATAAGAGAGAGAGAGAGAGAGAAGAAATAAATTTGTAAGAGTTTGGCCTTAGTAAATGTTTTTCTCTTGCAATTATATGCATTTGATGGAATAATTATAGGTTACTCTACTAAAGAACCATTACTAACAAAACTATACTCAAATCTCTAAAGTTGGTGGTAGAATCCTACATTTATTGCTTGTCAGGAAAAAGTTAAGGTCATGACTATAGGTTGTAGTTGCAATCTTCTTATTTGTATAAGATTTTTCTAATTCACAATTGTGAACTTTATTTGTGTCTAACAACTAGTACGTGTGGCACTCCACCATTGGCTCATCCAAAAATGTAGTCATTTGATCCCTCTAAAGGATGTTGAAGGTCATTGCTGCAAGTTAAAAGGTTGGTTATGACTTCCACCATAAGTCAATGAGGGTTTTGCTTATACGAGATAACGGTCAATACAAAGGATTCATTGTCGTAACTTTTTATCTTCTAACAAGTGCTTTAACACATGGCATTGTCTTAAAGGTCTGGAGTTCTTTCAATGAGGTTTGAAGATCGTGGTCGCAATTGGCACCGTGAATCCCATCACAAAACAAACTGTCTAAAATGGACACCAACAATCATGAGATAATGGTCACAACTTCTCATTCATGATTACGATATAGAGGGCATTTTTCACACTTC
The DNA here is from genome assembly GCA_949677035.1 of Omphalea diandra. Lineage (NCBI taxonomy): Eukaryota > Viridiplantae > Streptophyta > Magnoliopsida > Malpighiales > Euphorbiaceae > Omphalea > Omphalea diandra. Next base: position 64,199 of record CATIWR010216884.1, read on the forward strand.
GAGTTACTTGCTTCCATTCAACTTTCAATGAGTCCCTTACTAAGTTTTTGCAAGAACAATACTTAAAATTGACATTATAACCTTATAATTTATATTTTCAAGATCAAAAAAGAGTTTTGAGTTAAGTTTGTTAAACCTAGCTTTGGAGTATGGTAAACCAAACATGTTTTTATGATTACAAACACACTTAAAAGCTAATCTTTGTCCAAAGTTGTTTATGTAAAATCTTATAGGTACATCAATTTATTAAACAAAGATGTTTGGAGAAAGAATTAAGGTGAAAATTCTCAGTATTCAACTCTAATAGGTGTTACCATATTTCAATAGGTATTGTGACTTACACAACGAGCGTTGAAAGATATTAATAGGCATTGAAATGACACCTAAGTATGAGTAAAGTCTTATGGACCTCTCAACTAGCATTTTTCTCAAGCACAATCAGCATTAGATGACTTAATCATTTGAGTTATGCAAGTCTCTTTACAATGGGCATTGCAATTTCATAATAGGTGTGACTCTTTATATCTCAACAAGGCATTGGATTTTCATAACAGTGTTGGACCAAGTTACTTGATTTAAGTAAAATTCTCAAGATCTCAATATGGGTGTTAGAGAAGCTCCCAAGCAGAGCAAAGATATCTAGACCACTAAAAAATACAATAGGCATTTGTGATCACTTTAACAAACATTGGAAGTTCACTAATAGCCATTGAAGTACTGTTAAAAATCTTGAAAAATAGTGCATCAAGTTCACATATTCCTAAAAATCTGCAATAAGCATTATTTATATCCTAATAAGAGTTTAGAATTGCCAATAGTCATTGAAGAGTTATTGAACAAATAATTAAGAAGGTTAGAAGAGAAGCGTCTAGGCAAATCTCTATTTAATTACTAGTTCCAATGGACCTTTTGATAGTACTAACTACCATTAAAGTTGTATTGTATTTGAAAATCACCTGATTGATGACTGAACAATAAGCATGGGAATGTCCAACATGCATTAAGTGTCTACTCTAGTGACATGAAGTGTTAGCCTTCTTTATAACGACTAGTTTTGTGCCTTTGCCTATAAAAGGACCCTCTCACAATAGAAACAAACAAGAGAAAATGTTAAAAAAAATGAGTATTTTTATAGTGAAATCTATCTTTGAATAAAAGGGGTGAAACAATAGTGATCTACCTTACAAGAGAAGATCATTATCAAAGTTTGTAAGAGTTATCTTTAAAAACAAAGTTTGAAGAAAAAACTTTTAGACTTCTCTCAAAACTCTCAACCAAATCAAGAATACCTTATAAATGTATTCTGAATTGATTAGTACTTGAGGGAGAGAGCTTTTCTCAATTTTCTAAGTTGTAATTTCATTTGAGAAAATCTTTGGTTAGGAGATCTAAAACCATACTCTATGACAGGTTTAAGGTAGTACTTGTAAGCTACTTTAGGAAAATGGTCTTAGTAGCACCCATAAGTCTACTTGCAACGATTTGGTAGTGCTTGAAAACTACTATTAGAAAGGTAATTAATGGCGCTTGAAAGCTATCTAGATAGTGAAAGGCTCTAGTAGGAATACTAAAAGCGAGGACGTAGGCAAGTTATGCCAAACCTCTATAAATTGATTGTCTTGATTTTTCATTATTTCTGCACTTGTTTTTATTTGTTATTACTTGTTATTACGTTATTCAATCCCCCTTTCTAAGGCACCAAAGGACAATAATTGGTATCAGAGCTAGTTTCTTCATCAAAACTTAAATGCTCAGAGTAAAGATCATGCCAAGTTATGAAGAATCGCAATCAGTCCACAAACCACCTTTTTTCAAAAGAGATGACTACGAGTTTTAGAAAAATCATATGGAGATCTTTTTTAATAGTGAAGCATAGATCTATAGGACATTGTCAAATAAGGAAGAAAAGTTCCAATAAAACTAGTTGGAGATGTTCTAGTATCAAAGCCTAAAAGTGAATGGACAGTTGAAGAGAAAAATGGAAACTTGAAGAATATATGAGCAATGCATGTTCTCTTATGTGCAATCCATAAATCTCAGTAAGCTAAGTTGCAAATGTGTACATCAACAAAATAAATATTGGATATATTGCAAACTTAGCATGAAGGAATTAATGAAGTTAAGAAGAAAAAGACACAATGCATATATATATATATATATATCATCTTAGTGAAACCATTACTGAGATGTATAATAGGTTTATTGACATAGTGGGCACTCTCAAAACTCTTGGGTAGTCCAATTCCAATGAGGGCATGGTAGCAAAGATTCTAAGAACAATTCCCAAAGATAGATGAGAAGCCAATAAGACAGCAATAGAGGAAGCAAACAAGCTGGAAGCCTTGCCACTGGATGAGCTTATAGGAAAGCTATTGGCCCATGAAATTACTCTTGAGAAACTACCTGAAAGTATTAGAGTGAGAAAGAAAGATTTGGCATTAAAATCCAAAGAGGTATGCTCTAAATCCCTATTTTCTTTTTATTTGCTAACATCTTCCTCTTTTAGTGATGATGAAGACAACAGTGAAGATAAGCACCTCGCCCTCATAACAAATAAAGTAAAGAGATTTATCTTAAATTAAAAAAGCAAAAAGGGCAAAGAGGTACAAGAAGAAAGGTAGCAAGAGTCAACTCCTTTGTTATGGATGCAATGTGATATGGCACATAAAGTCAAATTGTTCCAAGGTGAAAAAGAGCAAAGTTCCTAGCAATAAACACACCTCTAAGAAAGAAAAGGAAGTGTATAAAGACACTTAGGATGACACGAGTGACTCTGAACCTAATGAGGAGGATACTTGAAAGAGCTGGCGATCCTTTATCTAATGGCAATTGAGGAAAAATTAGATGAGTCCTTAAATGAGCACTCTTCCAGTAATGATAGTGAAACAATAGTGATCATAATGTAAATCCCTTTAATTCTTATTTTAGAGATGAATTATGTTTTATTATTACTAAGCTCATCTTGAAAGTTGAGACTCTCAAGTTTAGCACCTATTCTCTTAAGAAAGAGAACAAAACTTTAAGGATTGTGCTAAGAGTTAATAAACTCTGGTTAAGGAGGTGGAGTCTCTTTCAGCTGACAATTCTAAGGCAAATTGTACCTACATGTCTCGTTTTTGCTATTAAGGCTTTTCGCATGATTAAAAGTGGTTGTGAGGCTTATTTGGCACATATGGTAGACACAAGGTTCACAAATGAATTATTTGAGAATATTTTCGTGGTAAATGAGTTTTTAGATGTTTTCCCAATTGACTTACCTAGTTTGCCACTTGATAGGGAGATAGAATTCATAATTGAGTTAGTCCCCGGAACTGCACTGATATCCATTCCACCTTATAAGATGGCTTCAGATGAGTTAAGAGGATTAAAGACCTAATTATTTGAACTACTTGAAAAGGGATTCATCAGACCAAGTGTGTCACCTTGGGGTGCTCCAGTATTATTTATTAAAAAGAAAGATTGAACAATGAGGCCGTGCATTAATTACAGGCAGTTAAATTAGGTTACTGTAAAGAATAAGTATCCTTTACCAAAAATAGATGACCTATTTGACCAGTTACAAAGAGCACGGTGTTTTCTAAAACTAACCTAAAATCAAGATATTATTAGGTCAAAATTTCAAACCCATATTTACCGAAGAAAGCTTTTTGAACCATGTATAGGCATTATGAATTTTAAATGATGCCATTTGGTTTGACAATGCATCAGCTGCTTTTATGGCTCTTATGAACAAAGTGTTCTAGCCTTACTTAGATAAATTTGTAATTGTGTACATTGATGACATACTGGTGTATTCAAGAAGCAAAGAGGAGCATGAACAACATTAAGGATTGTGTTGCAAATTTTAAGAGAAAAATGACTATTTGCTAAATTAAACAAGCGCGAGTTATGGATTGACCATGTGGCATTTTTAGGACATATAGTTTCTAAAAAGGGCATAGAGGTGGATCTAAACAAAATTAAAGCAATAATAAAATGGGAAATCCCAAAGAATGTGGTAAAAGTCTGAAGTTTCTTAAGACTAGCTAGGTATTATCGTCAATTTGTTGAGGGGTTTTCACTTATAGCTGCTCCTTTGACTACGTTACTTTGGAAAAATGTACCAATTCAGTGGTCTAAAGTGTGTCAGGACAGTTTTAATGAATTAAAAGATAGATTGACATATGCTTCAGTGTTAGCCATTCCTACTGGTAATGGAGGATTTATAGTATACAGTGATGTCTCGCATCAATGTTTTGGATGTATTTTAATGTAGTATGGTAAGGTAATTGCATATGCATCTCGACAACTAAAACCTTATGAATTATTTTACCTAGAACATGACATGAACTTGCTACCGTTGTGTATGCTTTGAAAATATGAAGACATTACTTATATAGAGAAACTTTTCAGATATTTACAGATCACAAGAGCTTGAAGTATTTGATGAGCTAAAAAAGAATTAAACATGAGACAGAGGCATTGGTTAGAACTACTAAAAGATTATGATTATACCAATGAGAATCACATAGGGAAGGCAAATATGGTTGTTAATGCTTTGAGCAGGAAATCAAAAAGCGATGTAGCTCATTTATAGGCATTTTCATTGTCTTATTTAGTTAAATTACAAGCTATAAATATGGAACTAAACAAACAAAAGAATGAGATATTGATTGGTACTTTTCAAGTGAGACCAATATTGCATGATCGAATTAAAAAAGCACAGGGCAAGGATCCAAAGTTACATAGAATGATTGAAATGGTAAAACATAAGAGACATGGAGATTTTAATATTCAAAATGATGCATTGATGTTGGGTTCTCATATTTGTGTGCCTAATGTTGATAACTTATAAAGAGAAATCCTAAAAGAAGCACATAATGCTCCATATGCCATGCATCCAAGAATGACAAAGATGTATAATACCTTGCGATCTCATTTTTAGTGGCCTAAAATGAAGAAAGATGTAGCAGAATATTTTTCAACATGTTTGACTTATCAGCATATCAAAACGAAACATCAAGCACCAACTGGAAAATTAAAACTATTGACAATTTTAGAATTAAAATGGGAAAGAATAACCATGGACATTGTATATGAGTTACTAAGGACATTGAAGAAGAATGATGCTATATGGGTGGTCATTGATTGACTATCTAAGTCAGCCTACTTTTTGCCTATTTGATGGGGTAGTTCATTTAAGTAGATAGCCAAGAAATATGTGGATGAAATTGTCAGATTACATGGCATTCTAGTGTCCATTGTATCAGATAGAGATCCACAATTTACATCTCGATTTTAGGTCAGTTTAAAAGGGGCTTTGGGTACCAAGTTGAGTTTTAGTATTGCTTTTCATCCTCAAATAGATGGGCAATCAGAAAGGACAATTCAGACACTTAAAGCCATGCTTCGAGCTTATGTGATAGTGTTTAAAGGTGCATGGAATAAATATATTGCCTTGATTGAATTTGCTTATAATAATCATTATCATAGCAGTATACAGATGGCACCATATGAAGCACTATATGGAAGAAAATGTCAAAGTCATATCTACTGGGATGAAGAAGGGATGCGTGTTTTAAAAGGGCCAGAACTAGTGTAAGACACTATGGACAAGGTAAAGGTAATCAAGAGCAAACTTAAAGCAGCACAAGACAAGCAAAAGAGTTATGCAGACCAACACATAACAGAAATGAAATATGAGGTGGGAGATAAAGTGTTCCTTCAAGTTTCACTATGGAAAGGGATAATTCAATTTGGCAAGAAGGAGAAATTGAGTCCTCGATACATAGGACCCTATGAGATCCTAGAAAGAATCGGTCTATTAGCTTATAGGCTAACACTACCACTTGAGATGGCTCAGATTCATGATGTATTCCATATGAGTATGCTAAGAAAGTATCGGTATAATCCTACACATATACTTAGGGATCTAACAATAACAATTGTACATGATGTAAGTTACATTGAAGACTAGTCGAAATCATTGGTTATAAGACAAAAATAGTTACAAAATTGAGAAGTCCCTTTAGTTAATATGTTATAGAGAAACCATTCACAAGAAGAGGCTATATGGAAAACTTAAGAGAACATGAAATGACAATATCCACATTTGTTTATAAGTATTGAATTTCGAGGATTAAATTCTTTATAAGAGGGAGGAAATGTAACATCCCTATCCACATTCATTGGCATTATCACATGAACATATTCATTGCATAAATAATTTGAAATCCCACATGAACATATGCATTGAATGAATGATCATTTAGACATGTGAATTAGAGAAGCACGATGATGACACTTGCACCATTGCATTTGGGACACTTGAACACATATGTAATGTTTGTATAGTTACATGGCAAATTGTCTTATGTTGTGTGTAAGTTATGGCATCATAAATAATGGTGTTATATAACTTATTTAAAAGTATAAGGAGAATCTAGGGATTAGGGGAAGGATGGAGGCAATGATGGAGTGATTAAGAGGGACTAAAAGAGAAAAAGTGAACTTCCAACCAATGGAAATGAAACAACATGAATCTATCTTATTACAATAGGTTTACAATTGGAATTTTTCACCCTTTAGGATCAAAATAGAGAGGTTAAATGTGAAGGAAAGTAGAAGAAAGAGAGAGCTAAAGAATAAAGAAAGAAAGGAAGAAGAAGAAGAAGAAGAAGAAGAAGAATGAGAAGGAGAAGGAGAAGAGTGAGCTGCCTAGGAAAGAATCCTAAGGTTTTCTAATTATGGGACAATAGGTAAGTTAATTTATCTTCTTCCCACATGAAATTAACCCCTCATAACATGTTAATCATGCATGGTTAGTGAGAATTATAAAGTATTTAAGGTAGAACTCTTGGATGGAAGTTGAAATTCAAGAGAACAAGAGCTGATTGTGTTGGTTTTGTTGTTACAATAAAATTTTTTACCCACAAGTTCATAACCCTAGAAGAGGAATTACGGAAAGTAAAAAATATGAAATTTGTAGCTTTATGTCCAATCTAAATGCATATGAAATAGTTTTGTTTGATTTTGTGTGTGTGAGGAGATATGGCTTCTTCATTAAGGTTGGTTCACAACTAGCTGAAATCACTTTAGTCTTTCTGTTTTCATATATTTTGATAACTTTATGTACTAATTTTGACTAAGTGTAAAACATGAAATTTGTAGGGTATATCCCTCTAAATACTTGTAAAGCAGTTTTGATTTATTTTTTGTGTGGAAAGAGATATGACTCATTAATAATTACTGACCCTGTACCCGAATGAAACCTCACCTGTCTTTTAATTTTATTTTCTAAGAATTTGATGGTCATAGATTTAGAAATTAGTGATGTGACAAACTTGAAAGTTGTATATTTATGTACTATCTATATGCTTGTAAAAAATATTTGCCAAATCTAGCATGGTTATTGAGATATTACCCCTTCATCATGATCGACTATCACTATGTTGAAAACCTGCTCACCCTAAGATTGGTCATTTGTTTTGGTGACTTTATATGCTGAATTAGACAATGATAAAACATGAAAATGTTCCTTTATGTATTATGTAACTTATGATAAATTAGTTTTGTAATTTGGTTTGTATAATTTGAGATATACTCAAGAATGTAAGACCTACTCAAACTAAGATGACATTTGAAATAGAGCAAAATTTAAAAATTCACCACATTTGCTATGTCTTATATTAATCTTAAATTTTAGTATTTTGTATCATTATGTCTCTAGTTTATTTGCAAAAAAGAATGAAGTCATTTGGATAAGTATATCTAGAGTTATTGTTATGAGAGTGTAGCTAGCTTAGGCTACCACATAAGGAAAATATGCATAAACACTAGGTCCACTTGCATGGATCATGCCATATTTGCATACCAAGCATTCATAATCATTTTGACATACTTATAACCATGTATGTATCAAATTTATGATCTCAACACTTTGAGGAAGCCCTAGAGAAAGAACCAAACCTA
>CATIWR010216886.1:0-49117 GCA_949677035.1 Omphalea diandra
TTTTTAAGTTAATATTTGAACACCTTTATCTTTTTCTTTATGAATTTATATTTTTAATATTTATTCAGGGATATACCTTTTTTTAATAATCATAGGATAAATTTAAACATGAGAAGAACCAACTGATATACAGTGGAGAGATATTAATGAAAGGTAGTTGTCTTTTGAACTGGCTAATTACGATAGGAAGAAATGGGTGTATGTACCATCTGCTTCAGTTTCTTCTACTTAATCATTGTATGATGCTCGACAATCATCTAGGTTAGAGCAACAATTTTAGGAGATGCATGATCAGGAAATACAACAGCAATAGTTGATCGCTCTGCAACAACAACAGGTAATACAAATGTGGGAGTGACTTTAGATGCTCATTCAGTTTATTTAGTTCGATTTTACATAGTCACCATTTGATGATGATAATTTTCAGCCGCACTCATCACTTCAAGATTATGTGGATTATCAGTGACTTATATTTTATATTTATCATTAATTATTAGCACGTATGAACTCCATTTTTGTAATAACATATATATATATATATATATATATATATATATATATATATATATATATATATATATATATATATATATATTATCATATTCACAATGTTTGTAAATGTATGAATTATATAATAATAAAAGGAAAAATTATGTTTTCAATATTTACTAACATATTTAGTTTTGTCACTAATATTTTTTTATGGATTACCTACGAATCTAAAAATAAATGGAGAAATTTACTTATGAAAATTCTCATAGTTAAATTTTTCAATGGATTTGACTTGAAAATTTTTGCAAGTAAATATCCACCAACAAATTTAAGCATATTTATCGACAAATTTACTTACAAAAAAATTTTAATTAGTAAATATTTACCTATAATTTTTATCTTCGGAAAATTTTATAGTTCTACGAAATATTTCATTAGAAAGATTTATCGACAAATAATAATTTTATTTTGGCTTAATTTACCTATGAAAATTTTCAATTATCTATAAAAAATTTTTGGAGATAAAATTTACAGATTATCCTATTGCCTACAAATCAAATCCATTGGTAAATTTTATCTACACAAATTTTGTCAATAAATTCTTAATTTTTATTGTGTTATAAAAATAATTAGAGTTTTTTTTTTAACTTCCCTCTTAATTTAGATTAAAACAAAATGAAAAAAAAAAATTCCTTCGATTTCTGTATTGGAGAAACAAAGACATTTTTCTTTTAATTCAATTTTTTATTATTTTCTTTCATGTTTTTTGGATCCTCATTCTGCAATGTCTTTCTATACTGCGAATCCCACTTGTTCTATAAAGAATAATGTCACCACACTTCCTCTCCTTTTTTTTATTCTGTAATCAATACATAACTCACCAATCAAAACTTCTGAACACTATAATTCTTTGATATTAACCTTTAATCTCTAAATTTAATCTAAGTTAAAGATGCAAATAGATAGAAAGAAAAGTTTCAATATTTTAGTTATTTCTCAATTTTTAAACTAAATGTGCAAATAAATGTCATTTTTATTTTACTATTTTCTGTTAGCAAAACAGGTTTTTAATACAACTAAATAACCATTATGAAATATTTCATATGAAGTTTCAACAAAGAGATAAACTATAAAATTATATTATTTAACCCATAATTTTATGAAAAAACTTACATATATTGAGTAGATATATTCAATCAATAAAATAATTAGAATTGAATTTAAAAAGTTATTAGAACTTGGTTTAGTATTCAATCCGATCCAGAAAGAGAGTCATAGATTAAAAATTGAATCAAACATATACATACGTTGAATAAAAATGTATATTGATTAAAAATTTAATATTATTTTACAATATAAAATAAATATTTTATCATTTTAAAAAATAAAATATTATTTTATTACATCAAATATTATATATTATGAAAATAATTAAAACAACACTAATTCAATATCAAGATAGTAATTTTTTTAGAAAAATCATTTTAAATTTTTATAATATTTTTTTTTCTTTTGCTTCAATTGACATTTTAGGTTCAAACTTTATTATGATTTGAAACTTACACATATTTGAGAGTTTTTGAAGATGTTTATTTGAATCCCTTCTTTCTATCTTTTACTTCTTTTAGTCTCCCATTTATTTGAGAGTTTTCTAAATGTTTCAATCCTTCACTTACTTGAGAGTTTTCTACTTATTTAAATGTTGATAATTTTATATATTCTTTTACTATTTGAATCTCATACTTATTTTGAAAGTTTTAACTTATTGGAAAGCTGAATAATTTGTACTTATTCTTTCATTTTCATTTTCTTTTTATTTTTCATATGAATTTTTTGGAGATTTATATTTTAGCACTATGCATTTTTCACATTTCCCAAAAAAAAAAACACTTTGCATTTTCTTTTATCCCTTTTTTTTTTTTTTTTGAGAGGTGGGGGGTCCTTGGACGGAAAATTCTATTACATCCAAACGACACAGTTTCAAGTTTCAATGTCTACAAGCGCAAAATGGTAATGGTATATGAACCACTGTCCATAACCATAAACCCTTGCACCCCTCTTATCTCCACTGCAATTGGCGCCGATACAAAGAAAATGAAATCCTGCAAAGTCCTAACCCAGACCCTAATCCGTACATCTCTTTCTTCCCCCAATAAATCCAATCCACATTTCTTATTTTCTCCCTGTCCCCGCGCTCTCCCTTCCCTCTCCCTATCTCAATCCCTACCAGGCCGGACTGTTGCAGGAACCGGCCCGTACAGGGTCCTTACGAGGCGTTTTAGTTCTGCGGAACCATTAGAATCCGCTGAAGACGACGAGAAAAGCGACACCATGGAGGAGTTGCTGAACAACGGAGACGACGTTTCGCGGCTGATGAAGATGGAGAGGAGGAACGGAGTTGCACGCGCGGGGCAGCGCTGGTTTCCATACTTGGATAGGTTCAAATGTGGGGATGGGAGTGGTGTGTGTTTGAGTAGCGGAGAGGTGTTGGAGGCAGTGGGTCCGTACATAATGGAGGAGAGGAAGGAGAGGTTTAGGAGTGCGGTGAAGAATAGGAGCTACTCGGTGTGTCTGGTAGTGGAAGGGTTAAGTGATTTTGGGAATGTTTCAGCTACTTTTCGGTCGGCCGATGCGTTAGGATTTCAGTCTGTTCATGTTGTCTCGTGCGATAGCTCGAAAAGGTGCTTGGCGATTTGAGGTGAAATGGATTGTCATTTCGTTTTCCTTGTTTTATTTTGGCATTTATCATTTTAGAGTTTCTGAAAAGTTTGGCTCTTTTAACTCGAAAACCAAAAAAAAGTTTACAACTTTTATTGGTCCTCTGGTGCGTGTCTGCATGATTTGCTGCATATCTGCATAATTTGAGTTTTGCGTTAAAGATTAATGACATTGGCTGCTTTGGTTTGTGATATCTATTGGTTCAGATGATTGGTTCAGGATTTTTAGTTTTTAAGTTCAAAGGCTTATTGTGTTGATTGGCTTGCTTTGATGTGAAAGCAAAGTTAAGGGGCTTCTCAATTTTGACTCTCGCTTGAAAGATTTTTGCTAGATCAGTATCAGTACTCTACACACAAGATAAATTAGGATGTCATAACTGAATCTGTATCTGGTGGGAAATTTCTAATTTAGACTACAGAGCATTTGCTTTGCTAATTTCCTTGGCCTAGATATATGCTGTGTTTCATGAACAACTTCAAAACTCTTTCCATGAAAGTTGTTATGCTTCTTTAATGGGATTGTTCATGATAACGCAAGGACCAATTTGTTTTCTTTTTACCTGTTTCTGATTTCCAGCTGCTTTGGTGGAAGACCAATATGTTATTGTAACGTCTATGTATTCTTGTTGCAGGTACCGAGACAATCGTCATGTTAGCATGGGTGCAGAGAAGTGGTTGGATATTGAACTCTGGAGCTCCACCCAAGAGTGCTTCCAAGTTCTAAAATCACGTGGTTATCGAATTGCTACAACACATGTTGGAATGGATGCTGTAAGGATCTGTCTTGGCTGTTTTAATAAGTTCTTCCAGTGACAATTTGTATTCCTAACAAATAATTAATATTGCAGTTTTCTTTGGAAACAGTTTATACTTTTATAAGTTCAGTTACTGAAATTTAGTAACAATAACTGGTACTCTAACTGTATGTTGTCTTTGACATGTTGAGATGCCCTCTGTTTAGATATTTCTAACTCTTATGTCATGCTTAGGTATCCATTTATGACATGGATTGGTCATGTCCAACTGCAATAGTAGTCGGAAACGAAAATAGGCAAGTCTTTTTCAAATTTTGCTATCTGTTGATAAAATTCAAGGCTAGAATATTTTCATTATGTTTTAAAAAGTGCTGTGACACTTATAAATGTCATGCTTGAACTTTGAAACTTATAAATTTTCTACTTTTTTTTGAAACAAGCGTTAATTTCAAAATTACAGTTAAAATGGAAATAAGGGAAAACTCTTAAAAGTGTTTGTTGAAATTTTCTTTTATGTGAATTCCATTTAAAAACTTAGGTTATGTGCTTATAATTCTGTGTCACTTCATGATGATCTATCTTACGCTAAAGAAAGGGTTGTTGAGTCCTTGATTGCAGGGGGATAAGCGATGAAGCCCTGGAACTGTCAGATTTGCACTGCAGTATTCCAATGAAAGGGATGGTAGACTCTTTCAATGTTTCGGTTGCAGCAGGCATCCTGATGCATCATGCTGTTTGTGAAAGAATTTCTCGCCTGGTATGTCTACTTTTTGGCAAAAGAGAGATTAAATTGACTTTAGTTGAAACAAGTGTTTTTGGTGATATTTGTTGTTTTTTATTCATGGATAGATGACATGCATACTTTGTTAGTTCTGAGATTTTGTGCTTTGCCTATTTGGACTTGTTTGTTTTCTTTGAGATGATGAAGAAAATTGAATCCTATCCTGGCAATTGGGTGATCAGATGCTCTTGTTCTTGGAGCCAACTGATTTTCTAATCACAAAGAATTTGTGGGGGAAGGACAGTCATATTGTGATGTGTATTGGAGTTGTAAGTCCATTTATTTACTATTATGGTTGTCGGCATGCTAAATATTATGTCAGTTTGCATATGTTTTTAAATGTTAATTTTCCGGGTACCGCCAATGGATATCATCAATTCTGATGTTCACAGATCCAATAGTTTATGCAATGTAATTCTAGCGCGACTCAATTAAGTCTCAATCCTAAATTAACTGACGTTGATTTTATTAATTCTTGGACTTGTCACTTTGTATAAGCCAAACATTCTATTCGCTTTTGCAATTTTGTTTGTCAATTAACTAAAAAAATAAATGTTGGACTATTATTTGTAGGGCTATCATGGTGATTTGACATCAGAAGAAAGTCAGATCCTACTAGCAGAGTTCTCTCTCCGTCATAGCAAGAGTGCAATAAGCATTGCTCATGAGTATGCAAAGCGAAAGGATGCAACTCTCATGCCAAAACTTTGAAAGAGACAGAAATACATGATGTTTGATTTCTATACCGTCCAATTTTAATAATTTCATGTTTCATCAGAACCTTGTGGGGTGCCAATTAATTGGAGCAAATGCTATTCTGCATCCATTCAAGCCAAACCAGGCAATGGTAGTTAATTTATATCTTGCACTGGAGTAAACCCCAGCTCGTTGCAGCATCAACAAATAATAAAGGTGAACACGGTGGCTCGTTTGATTTGATGGCGAGGAGTGCCTAAAGTAGAGATGTATTTTTGGCAGTCAATATTGACTGTAGGAGGCGCTTCTTTTATTTTTTTTTTCTAGTAAGACTAGATAATTTTAGCCGTAGTTATTTGTAATCAGGGTGAAGTCGTTCATCTCTGTAGTCCATGCACCTGTTACTATTGTTGGTCCTATATGCTACTGGGAAAGTGGATGATGAGATTCGAATCTCAATGCTTATTCGTTAGATGGCTTCATTTTTATCAATAAATAGGTAACACTCTTAACTAAATTTAGTTTATCTTCATTTAATTTTTTAATTATGCCAATATGAATGTAAAAAAAAAAAGTTAATTATATAATTCATTCCACATGACTATCAAAGAACAAACGCCAATTCATCTATATTGAATTGTAGTACGTTAAATTGCAAGGCAATGTGTTATTATGTATTACATTAATTATAATGAATTGTTAGAATAAACAAGCAAATGTTAGAAGGAAAAGATTAGTTGGTGAAACAAATATATTTAGGTCCCTTTTACGTATCCTCCATCCAATATCACTAGATCATATTATAATAATATTAAAGTTACTTTTTCACTTAACCCATCTAATGAAGCCACTGAATACTATAAAAGATAAAAAAAAAAATCTAATTTTGAATCAATATGATATTAATAAACTGACTCAACAGAATAAGAATCAATTTTATAATTTTTAAATTAATATTAAACAAAATCTGCAATCTTCAATATCAGTTGATGTTCTCTTGCAACCTGCCCTATCAAAGCCTAGCAAAAACTTCCTGTTCTTCATAATGCCCACTGTCCATGAAAAAAGTAGACAGTGACTGTAAGTTAGAGAGAGAAGGTGAGCTTTTATCTATATGCATATGTATATGCCAAATTAAAAAAAAAAAAAAAAATCAGAAGCAATCGTCACCACCACCACCACCACCACCACCACCATCATCATCATTACAAGGAATGCTTGGAGACTTAGAATTTGCTGGACCATAAACCAATTCCAGACAGAAGGCAGGTCCACATATTGATTTACCCTTGTTTCCAATTTTGTCCAAGTCCCTAGCTGAAAACTGCACACAAATATATGTACGCCATTTAATCAGTAGTATGATCCAGTGTCTGCTTGATAGTGCAGGAGATAGATATATGTCATTGCGTTAGTAGTGTAATTGAGTTGAGTAACATGCATGCCTGATAGATAGTGCAAAAGTTATGGTTCGGACTTATAAAACAAAATAAGGAGCAATATGAATTACCTGTAGCAAGCTATTCTTAATGAAAGCAGTGTTGAAGCAGACATAAAAGAGGCGACCTCCTATCATTTTCTGGTAGAATATGACACGAACATCTCCTTTAACCTGTATAGGATTATTGAAATACATCTCAAGACAGTTGTTCTTATCAATGATGGGACGTTCTGTGTCCATTTGAACAACAACATGACCTTCTGTTTCTGACTTCTTCCCTTCTTCATCACCCTCAACGAAGGAAATATAGTAGCGAGGACTATTATTTCTCTGGCATCCCTTACTAATAGGTCTGCAGCAACCCTTGGCAACTTCCCCCGGTGGACGGTATAGCTGGCCAGGAGGAATCTGTCAAACATATAATTAATCAAGGCTTGTTTAATAAGCTAGTATCACCTGTCAACGTTCGTATGCACTCGGCTGATGCGTGAGTTTGTTCAAAAATACTTTACTATAATTACCTCTTGTAACTCTGATACTACAAAAAAGAAGATTGAGTCAGTGTTGACCATATCATATAGACGAATTCGCCGCAATTCTCTGCTACAAGATTGAGGCAAGCTTGCTTTAGGAGGTCCATTACCAACTCCCTTAGGAAAAGAGAGCACACTTGCCCAATATCCCACGTATCATCGTTGGCTTGGTATTGAGACCTGTTATATTAAACAAAGTAATTCAAAAAATAGAAATGGAATTTCAATTACGGGTTCAGTAAACAATCTCAAATTCAATGATTGTTCTTGTATTAATTCTCGGCTACAACAGGCGTATCTACGCCAATTCTTGCATATGATGGGTCGCACTCATGTGATTGTTTGTATATATATGCCCAGTGTAGGCAAGAATTTTGCTTGTTTGCTTACTCCTTGATTGTTGGTAGTCCTTTTATTTGCATACAACTGAAGAGGCTCGTCTGCTGTCATGCCACTGTAAACAAGACAGGCACGGACCATTAGGCCGGTTAGACCTTTACCTGCCTGCAAGTTTCAATTATGATAATACCCAATTTACTGCAATAACATTGCATAGATAATATCTAGTTAAACAAGAGGGAAAACGGGGAGATGGGGCTTTCTTATTGAAATCATACCATGCAGTGAATAACTGCAATATTTTTGGGGTCTTGAGATAGCCATTAACCAACACTTACTACAAAATTGATTAATCATTTCTAGAGGTGGAACATGGTTGTCATCAAAAGGATATGTCTCGACACAACCATGAAAATGTGCTGGATCATAAGATTCTTCGATACATAAATTATACACCTGAAAATAACAATTAAAAAAGAAAAAAATAACTCACGATAGAACACGGTCATTTATTTTGTATAATGAGATAGTTAGCAGCATTAGAATGCAATTGATAAGCAAAGCACCTTGTAATGCTCAGAATGTCTCATGTCTAGCACGGATTTCACCTACCATAGAGGATTTCGATACATTGCTCGCATTCGCTCTGCAGGGAATGACATAGCCAATAATTTGTCTGTGATATATGACATGTCAAGATCATATCCTGCAACGAGCATTCGCCTTCTATGCTTGGATACCAAGTTACGAAGAAAAATGCTTTTGGTGAGGTAATTGATAAATGAATATTGAGCATGTTGTATATTTAAGTTTAAGTTCCCGGCCTTTCCTAGCCCCTGCTTCCCAAGCTTCAAGCCCATTTAGCCAATGAATGATAAGATTCCTGACTTGAGCATGAATGTACTAACTAAAATTCCTGACTTGAACATGAATGTACTAACTAAAATCCATTCAAATCAAAGCAATTTCTAGGACAGGACTAGAAATAGCTGTTTTAAAATGAAATTATGTGGTACTATGTTCAGGTTCAGGTTCAGGGGGGCCAGGTGGTGACGACAAACTCCACGCTCTTTTTGGTTGCAAAGTGAAATTAATGAGAGATTGCTATATAGATGTATATTGCATGCTAAAATTGGAGGGAGCTTGTCTGCTGATTTCTCAGCCCCTTATTTTTAGGCACACAGGCATTGACCTCAGGACTACATTCTATATTTCTATCTTTTTAACCAACCCCACCAAATGAAACTAATTATATAATAGCAACTTATGGCCTGTTTGGATGACCATGCACAAGTGAATGAACCAAAAATAAGTGACACTTATGACCTAGTGAAGATCCAATACTTATATCATACAAACAAAAAATATCAATTACCACAGGAATTAATTTGTGACCTAAAGAAACAAACAAGACTCTGACTGACTTTATTAAACAACGGAGATTGACTGGTGAAGAATTGCTGGTATTATTCAAGGTGGTCATGTGGCCTGATTGACATGAACATTGCGGCATACTGCAGTAGCCGACGCTCTGTACCTCCATTTTCTGTTACAGGACTCACCAGAGCGCCTCTAGTCCTCGTCCTGTATCGCCTCCAAGCAAATTGTATGTTCACAGCTGCCCATGTTCGCCAATTTGACGAGTAATATCTTGCTGTTCGCTTAAGCCTTTCGTTGGCGAATTTGTAACGGAAGTGATCTGTGATGTAACGAAGATGCTTGGCATCAAGACTGAATGCTTCTGTTGACTCCACACAAACAAATGTAGCTGATGAGGCTGGAAGTCGGTCTATGAATGGGCGGCGAAGGCACCAAGACAGCAGCTCATCACCTAAAAATCCTCCTGGTTCAAGCACACTTGTTGCTACCATTCCTTTACTAAGACTTTGGTTTCTCCTTATACGCCCACGTACAATGAACACCATTCTTTGCACAGGATCTCCTTCTCTTATTATCTGCTTCAGATGTAAGGGCATGAATATAAGAAATATATATATTCACTAGTTGTAGCATAAATGAAAATTTAATCCCAATTAGATTTCACCTTCTCATCTTTAGAGAATACAAGAGGTTTTACGCGATCGCAAATGTTGTCAAGTATGAGATCATCCAAGTTGTGGAACAGAGGTACCTGAGAATCAAGCACACATAACATAACATAAACTTTTTTCTGTTTCTGTTATGAATTTGATAGGTAAATTGTCATGTTTTTTTACCTTCTTGATGAGGTCTAGGCAAAGGTAACGCTTTATATCTCTGCGCAGTCCTTCAGGTAACTCCTTGACTGATTCCATCTCATCTTCTCCTCCCATAGCTGCCCATCTTTGTCGCTCAAACTGGCGAACTCTCTGCCTCAAACGAGATGGTAATTGTCTCCGCCTCATCCACCATTCCATATCTCTACATCTCAGCTGCATTTTCCTCTTCTTTGCCATGACCGCGTGCAGAAACACCTTCATTGCATATCATCAATTAGTCCTCCTCCTCATCATCATCATCATTTAAACCAGATTCCCAAAAGCAACAATCAATTCAAGATTCATTGAAATGGAAAAAAAAAGAAAAGAAACCACCTGGATATTCCCTATCAACAAAGTGAAGAGCATTAGACCACTAAGCACAATACATATGCTGAATATCACTTCTAGCCAGTTACTTGTCGGTTCAAGATCATTGCCAAAAGTACTGCAAATACGCTCAAACATGTAAATATTAACAGCTGAAGAATTGCTAGAAATAGTTTTTATTAGTGCTTGAATGAATTACCTGAGGGTCATTAAACCCCAGAATATGGGATACAGGAGCTTGACAGCCAAAGAATTGCTAGAAATGACAGGAAGAGCAGTCTTATAAATGCCATAATTGAATGGTCCTGTAACATCTAAGCACATAGGCTTTCTAACGGTGGTAGTTGAGTTTCCACCGCATGGGTTTCCAACTGTTCCTGCAGGCAACAGAAACTGATAACAGACCTCCTCTGAGCAAGACAAAGAGAGGTCACACTTTGGTCTTCTGTCACACTGCTGCCTGAGGCATGAGGCAACGCGTTGTATAGAAAGAACATACCAACATCCTCCAGCAACCTATAAACACAAATAATCATTAGTTTTTCCATTCCCGTGATTTATTTATTTATTTTTTTTTTTTTTTGGGGGGGGGGGGGGGGTTTATTATGTCGGAAAATTCTAATCTTCTACCCAATGATATCGACTTCTGAACTATTAGACCAAATAGCCATATTGAGGTCTCATGAAGCTCAAGAAAAAAAACTAGAGGAAGATTGTGAATTGATTTACATACATGAGAGGCAATGAAGTAGGCAATGAGATTAAGGCCAAAACCCCACCAAATGGTACCAAAGATATACCCCGTGACCTTCTGCACTTTTCTCATGAAATATATGCAGTGGTAGACTTTAGGGAGGAATTGGAACAGGAACATCAACAAAAGTATTGTCATTATCAACTTAATCTGCTCTTCTCTTATCAATTTGGGAAGAACAAACCAGAACACAGCCTGAAAAAACAATAAGAAAAATTTGTGAACAATTAGCATATATCAAGACAGTAACAAATGCCAGAATCAGTGCTCACTTCAACTATTTGTACTATAGATAAAATCAAAGTTACTTATCTTGTTCCTTGTGCCTTGGGAAACAACTTATCTTATAAGAAATTCCAATCAAAACCCATATTCTAACCACTGACTTGGAGTTAAAAAAAAAAAAAAAAATTCCATCCATTGGAAGAAAAGTTGAACTCTCCAAATCCTTTTTTTTTCTTTCCATTTACAGCTTTATACATGGATAGTTAATCGAAGAGCATCGTTAATATTGACCTGTGATTTATACGCAACTTAATAACTAGCAAATATCCTTTACTTATTTTGTTGGTAAATAATTAATAGCAAAATAATTTTTTCTTTTTAATTAATAAATAAAATAAAAAATATACAAACTCAAAATCTTTTGAAAAGTACCGTGAAGATTAAGTTATCAGTTTTGTTTCATCATTATTGCAATCTTAAACAATATTTTCAAAACTAAATTGAATCAATCATTTGAATTTATAAAATTGATAATTGATCAGTAATTAGTTTAATTAGAGATTAAAAATTGACAAAAAAAGTCAAAAATGAAAAACATAATCAAAATAAAAAATTAAATCAAACTAATTCAACTTAGAACTACATTATTTTGTGAAAAGTCTAATAATTTATAAAAATTATACTTTTTTACTTAAAATTTTAATATTAAATATATCTTTTATAATTTTATTATATTATACTTTTTTTTAATTTTTAGATGTTTTAATATTATTTATATATTTTTAAAAATAATGCTTATTAAATAAGGTAAATTAAATTGATCTACCTATCAAAATTAAAAATCGGCAAGTAAACGGATTCAATATTGAATCAGATTTTAAAAATATTGATCCTTCGAACTCATGCTTTTGCCTCCATCATTATAAACGTACCAATTAATATGCATGCTTGGGTCAAATAACAAATGCATGTTCCATACATTTTCAATGATTATTCGAAATCGACTCAGACAAAAAAAAAAAAAAACTGTCTCAATTGCCATAATCGTCGAAAATCATGAAATTTTTAAAGTATATAAAGTAAAAATATTTTCAAATTAGCTTATGTTTTGACCGAATTCAATCAATAATATTAGCTTAAAAATAAAATTCTTTAAGCAGCAACACTAACAACCATTCTTCTCACAGCCCAGATACATGTATCAACTTGAGTGTGACCAAGAATTGGAATCTCCACCAGGTGCAACTCAAAAAAAAAAAAAAAAACCATTCTTCTCTAAAATGATATGCACAAATCATGATGCATCATATGCCACAGCTACCCATAACCTAACGGCTACTCCTTGATCCTTCAATCCTCGTTCCTCGGGGAACCCAACAGTTTGTCCAATGCATCTGATGTGGCAAAACGTGATTGGACAAGCAGAGAGCAAAAAGTAATTATTAACTGACCTGCGGAACCGGCAGGATTACAAAGGCGTCGAGCCAGAACCCTTTAAACGACCTGATGTAGTGTGCTGCAATTGCACGTGGATCCCACACGAGTTTCCCGCACCCTACAACCAGCGACTCTCTCGATACGTAGGCTAGCCTGAACTGCAGCCACAGATGGCACAAATGCACGGCGTCCACGCACGTCCGAAGCACCGTCACAATTGCCGCTAGCCCTCCGTCCATGTACAGGCAGGGCGCCCCACCTCTCCCGACTGATAACGAGTAGAAGAACAAAGGATCAATGGCCAGAGCCATGCCACGTGCCAGAAGGAACGCTCGGTTCCACTGCTGCACTCGCTTGCTACGGGGGTCGAGCACAGTTCCGAACTGGCCGGTCGGTATGCGTGAATGGGCCCGGGCTGACGGAGACTTCTTTGGGCCGGCCTGATTTTGGATAGGGACAAGAGATGAACCGGCGGATGCCACCCATTCGGGCTGGTGGGCATTGTCGCAGCTTGTCGAGTGGAAAGCGGGAACGCCAACTTGGGTGCAGGCGTAGCATTCTACGTTGTTGGAGATGGTGTTATCATCGATGTTGTTGTTGTCGCCGCGGCCGCTTCTGTCACTGCCCTCGCTGTCGTTGTTTGTCTTGCAAAGAAATCCAATCGACCTGCACATATATATATATACGTATAATTAAAATATCATTTCGATACTCTTGTCCTACACAATATAATTTATATTATAAAATGAGAATTATACACTCAAATTTGATTCAAATGATATGAAAGTGGGGTCGTGTTAAATTCTAATATAATAATATTGAAGTCGTTCAATGGTTAAAGAAGTTCGAGGCTGATATTTGAAACCCAATTGGGGGATACCTTGGGAGAGAGAAGTGGAAGTTGGGCAAGGAAGGCATGATTGGAAGAGCCGAACCATGGGAGAGTATGGGTGGTGGTGATGAGATGAAAAGAGGAATAATTTAGAGAGAGAGAGACAAA
This sequence comes from Omphalea diandra, assembly GCA_949677035.1. NCBI lineage: Eukaryota > Viridiplantae > Streptophyta > Magnoliopsida > Malpighiales > Euphorbiaceae > Omphalea > Omphalea diandra. Next base: position 13,738 of record CATIWR010216886.1, read on the forward strand.
GAGATAAAGAGAAGAGAAGGAGTTGCTAGTAGCGAAGATAGAGAGAAGGGGAGGAGGGAGGGATTATAATGCAAGAGGTCTGTCACGTAGCACATGAAGAGGTGGTCAAGAACTGATAGCATACGAAACATGGGGGTGGTGGGGTTGATATGTGTGGTGAACCACGGCTGTGGGTCCAAGCAATGAACGAGCAAGGCAAAGGGCAATTCCATGGGGGGTGACCGTTCCCATGTCACCAAATGGCCAAGGACCACATCCATCTCGCACAACAGTGCGTCTCTGTAGCTAGCCAATAGAGAAAATGGAAGTACAGTAAAAAAAAAAAAACAGCAAGAGAACGACGTGGCTTGCTACGCCTGGCCCCTCTCTTCATCATCTTCTCCCTTTCACAGTTTACCGACTTTGAAGTTGCATTTGCATGTGATTCTTGTTCAATTATTAATACCATATGTAACCCAAGAGCATTACTGCATCTGCAACTGTTGTTGAAGTTCCATGCATGTTTTAGCTAAATTTAAATTTATTTATAATTCATTTTTTACCAATGGAAATTGAAAACTCTAAATCAGTTAAGCTGATAGAAGATGTCTTTCATTAAAATCAGTAAGATTCTATTGTGCATGATTGATTGTGTAGGCCTGGATGACATTGTACTCGTACTAAAAGCCAAATGTTATCATTCCAAATAGGACGCAGACAGGTTCCAATCAAAATCTAAGTATTAATTGGGTTTATCAAATTTATTATGTAATGATATATAATACTTTTGTCAAATTCATATGCATCCAATTTTTTAGTCTCTTAATCCTCACATTCATTCCCTACTTCATCCTTCTAAACAAAATATTTCAGATGGCAATTAGATGATATGATAACGATGTCATTTTAGGTCTAAAGTTGCTTGTATCCGTATTGCTTTAGGTTTATATGGTATCCTTTTAACATCATAGCGGTAAATGTTACTATAATATTCACTTTATAATTTTATTTTGTTTTTGAAAGGATAATTAAAAATTTTATAAAAATAAGATTAAAACTCAATTCAATTTTTATATATTTTTTTGTTAATTTAACTAAAATTAAGTCACAAACTCGATATCTCACAATCATGAAAATGGCATTAATACTACTAAACTGAATAGTTATTGAAAATTAATTTTCAAATCACCATTATTAGGAGAGGAAGTGTGTCATTCTTTTAATTCTTACTTTGGGAAAATACAAAAAATGTTAGAAAAAGTTGTTGGAAGGGACACTCTTGAAACTCGATTATATATGGATGTTTTGGATGCTTGCTCCATGTTGCATTCACTTTTGGTGAAATTTTGATGGTGTCTATATCCAACAAGATCCACTCTATTTCCTATATCCATCTCCCATCTCTATCAATAATAAGGGCAAAAAGTTATTAATATTGGGTGTAAGAAATTCTTTTTTCTACTCAATTAATAACGAAATCACAATTCAAATTACTATTCATAACTGTTAATAAAAATAATATTTTTAAATATATAAATACTTTTTTATATTTAATTTTATTTATAACATTTATTAGATATATATACTTTATGGGTGAAATTATGATGCCTAATAATAATAATAATTTGACACAATAAATATTATTTAATTAATTTGAAATAATATTGAATGTAATTTTGTGCATATAAAATATAATCATAGATATTTGAAATATAACTTAACATGTTATTTTTTTTTGGGTCAAATCATTTCGATATTGATACAGAATTTAACATATTTTGTATCACAGAAAAAAAATTATACCTTCAATGTATGTAATTACAATTTACATGTAGTAATTAACATGATTGTATTGTATATATCACCTCAAGCCCCAACGATAAAAGGGAAAAGCAACTTGAGTTTAGCGTTGTACTATTAGTGCATAAGAAAACAAAAGTTGGCACATAAAACCAATGTTGGTTGATGAACTTCATCCATCTAAGAGAAAATAAGTATCACTTGTCATTTGATGATTAATCACAAGGTTAAGGGTAATTAGTTTTTTTAAAACTTCTTGGATTTTTATTTAAATGTTTATTAAGCATGCCAAGCTTCATACTTAAAAGTGATAAATGGATCAAGTTATTCTAAATTATGATAGAATTGAGTCATCAAATTAAAGCGTAGAGATAAATTTAGATTACTCTTTGATTTTAAGTTAAATCACTCATAATTTTGTCTTTTTTTAAAAAATATTTTAATTTTAAAATAAAATTTTAACTATTAAATTAAATTGAGTTATTTAGATTTACTCGCATATCGTATCAAAGTTGATTAGTTTGAATTGATCACTGACTTTAACTTAAAAGTTTTCAAACTGTTTTAAGTTTCCTTTCTAATGAAGTCATAAACTATCAAACGTGTATTCATAATTTTATACAGGTTTATTTTTTATTAGGTAGTTATAATGAGTTAACTAAATTAATGATTAAGAGAACACACAATTTTTATTTTTATTTTTTTGCTTTTTCAGGAAAATACAAAATATGAAATTGTTAATCTCCTAATCTAACGAAGCAATTCAATAATCGTTATTCCACCAAACACTGTATGCCGCATTTTTAAACAGCAAACCAACCAAGAACTGAGGTACATTCGTGTCCAATGACCAATCTCGCCTCATAATTATTAAATGATTTAAATTAGATATTTAAACACCGTTTATTTCATAAAAAAAATATTTTTTAAAAAGCCATTTTTCATATTTTCTTCTGTTGTTATGCACAATACAGTAAAGAATAACTTACCAATTTTATGAAACTCATGATAAAAAATTACATAAAAAAATTATAAAAATTAATGAGATTTTTACATTTTATATGATCTGATAAATCAACTGTCACAAATCCCTTCCAATATAGGTAGATAGGCCATTAGTTCTATTGGTGTTTTCTCAAAATCAGATCTATAGTTGGCTTAGACTGATCACAGACGATTCAACAAATGGTCTACCCTTGTCGACAAAATAATTAATTTCTTCAATACCGTTTCCATAAAATAAAATAAAAAAAAAAAGGAATAATTACATGTCTAGCATTTTGAATTAGTTTGTGTTTTTTTATCAGTAATAATTGGATGACAAAAGAATAAAATAAATTAATATGTAAACGAATGATTGAATCATAAGGAAAAAAGAGATAAATTGGTTTTGTTCCTTTCAATTATTATACAATATTTTATAATATGTTCATTGCACAAACGAAAATATTCGTTCCAATAAAGTCATTTCTAATTCGTAACATACAAAAGAGTTGGTTTGGAAGATAAAATTGAAATTGAAATTCAGAATTATAATTATAATTTTATTAAAATTGAAATTAAGTTGAAATTATCATTATAATATTTAAATTGTAAAATAACAAAATTATAATTAAGTTCAAATTATAATTCACATTCAAATTTTAGTGTTTGAATCACAAAATTATATAATTGAAATTATCATTGTAATTTTGATATTTAAAATTCTGAAATCAAAATTATAATTATTAATTTAATACTGAATATATAAAATAATAAAATATATAAAAAATAAAAATATAATTGAACTATAAAAATATATGAAGAGGTAAAAATATATAAAAATAACATTTTAACCTTAAATAATTTAACACAAACTAATAATTTTAATAATTGTTTATGAGAATTATATTAAACTTTTTTTTTTAAAAAAAAAAAGTTTGAATTGATGAAAATAATTTATATAAAATTAATCCAACATTTTTTGGGTAAAAAATTATTTCAATATCTTGCAAGATAAAAATAATAAATGAATATTTAATTTAATAAGATTGAAATATTTTGCAAGATAAAAAAAATATCAATTTGAATAAAATATGAACTTACCAATTAAAAAAAAGTAGAGTATACCGTGCTTTAGAAATTGTGGTCAACACTTGCGTTATTAAGTCAAGATTACTCCAATATATAGTAGTTACTCACAATTTTTACTGTGATTTAGAGTTTCAATTCTTATAGTTTAGATTAAAAATTTTAAAAATAATTAAGCTTAATATTTTAAATTCTATAAATGTAGAAATGCAATTCTAATTCTAAGATTAATTATGTCATATGTACTTAAAATTTCTTCTAGCATGAATAATTTGTTAAAGAAAATTTCTTCTAGCATGAATAATTTGTTAAAGAAAATTTCTTTTTCCTTAGGAGAGTTTATTGCAATCACCCAATCAATGATCTTCTAATCTTTTTCTGAATCTCTTCTTTAACAATTCTCAGTAGTTATCAGTTAATTTCCACCAAACATGGTTAAATTTCTTGTAAGATTGAAATTCTCTTATAATATTGAACGCATCATCATGTAGGAAATATCCAATAATATTTATGGTACGAAATTACAAATGTCTATATTCACTTTCTTCTTCCCTGCCTCTGTTTGTTTTCTTCTCTTGTCGTCGTCTGCTAAAATCAGTAACATGAATATATTATTTTAGTAAAAGAATTTCTTATTTTTATATCCAAACATTTTAAGAAGAATAAACTGAAAAAAAAAAATTGAATTTTAACATTGTACATTAAATACATTCATTTTTGAGTTATTAGACATTAGCCCAAGCATACCTTTCTTTTTTTCATATATAGCATTTTCATATCAATTTATGTATCAATTGTGACTAATTTTCTACTTAAGTGATTTTAAAGGCACAATTCTCATATCAATTTAGTATATTTAGAGATCGTATTTATTATTTTTAAGTATTACTATTAAGTATTTATTATTTTTAAGTATTGCTATTAATAATCGAAGCCATGAAGAAGAAAAAATAATCTTCAAACAAAAAATCGAATCCAAGAAACCAAACAATGTGCATATTTTCATATTAGCCCAATAGTTATTATTTATTCTCAGTTTGTTTTTTATTTTTTTGAAAAAAAAAATCAAGCAAGAATTAAATATGTTATGCGACTACATGAATTTCATTTAAAATTAGCATTTTTCTTTTATAAATCAAACAAGGATTGATTATATTAGCTAGAAATAATACTAATTAATAGCCAATTCTATCAACTCCAATTTGATTTTTCAATTTTTCTCTTTGATAATCTTAAAACTATGGATTAATTGCCTAAAAAACCTTTAATCTTAGTGAAACTTTAAAATTTATCTATTACTAACAAAAAAGTTTAAATTTTAATTTTTATTTCTAAATCTATTTTATAGTCAAATTTCGATCACTAAAAATTAAATTTTATTTATGTGACATTTTTATTGTGAAAATTTTGGATTTAATCAATTTTAAACTTAATATTACGAAACTCTGTAATATTTTTTCTCTCTTCTTCCTTATTTTCTCACAAACCACATAAGATCCTGAAGGAATTAAATAAATAATAATTAATTTATGCATAATTATTTGTTGTAATGTGGAGATATAATCAAATGTCTGTATTACTGAGCATAGGAAAGATCACAAAGGAAATTCCTTTAATTTAACAATCTAAGTTCAATCTCACAATTGCAGAATATGGTTCTTTTCTACAGTGTACCTTGGAAGTTGTTATTTTTGTGTTCTGTTATACGTGAAAAATCTATTCATGTTGTTTCACATTTAGATAACTTCCTCGAGTGGGAAGTTATCTCCTTTACAATAAGTATCTTTGATGGTGTATTATTCAAATGGGTTGGCTCTCAATATAGACAGATCCAAACCCATAATCCAATAGATCCAAATAATCCAAATATGATAATTATGTGACTAGAATCTAGTTATAGCGTAGATATGCAACCAAACTAAAGTTATAAATTTAAAAAATGCATTAAAGTCTAAGATTTTTTAAGTGATTAAGTAAAAAAATTATTAACATTTCATTTTTCTAAAATAGATTTAAATTTTGGTTGATTAGTACATATTATACCATATAAATTAAGTGAATATTACAATATTAGTGTGCATATTAATTAGTGTTGGCCCTATTGCACTAAGAATGGAGGTTGAATTGGTGACAAATTTGAACTTTTGATTTTGGAGGAAGCTCACAAATATGAAAAATTAGAGAAAAAGTAGGAGAAAAATGAACACGAGGGTTTTATAGTGGTTCGGGTATTAACCAATTCTACATTCACTCCCCAATTCACCAATTGAGTGTTTCACTCAATCACTAGTGTTTTACAAGTTCACACTCAACTTAGTGTTTAAGCTCACATTAAACTTTACAAGTGTTTTCCCAAAGTTAACACTCAACTTAGTGTTTTAGTCTCACACCAAACTTTTAAGTGTTTTCCTAAGGTTAACACTTAAACTTATACAATAGTTTTCTAAGGCTCATTCTCAAACCTATATGAGAGTTTTCTAAGGTTCACTTTCAAACACAAATAGAGTTTTCTAGACAAGGGCTCACTCTCAAGCCTAAACCCAAGGTGTTTAAAGCTCACACCAAACTATGTACAAAGAAATAAAGAATTAAAGTTGTGAGAATTAACTTTGCAAGAGTTTTGGCATAATCTGTGGTTATCCTCTTACATTCAAGTCCATTTAGTGGTGTATTTATAGGAAATAACCACAAAGAGACACAACAAAGAAACTATGTCTAAATCTCTAAGATGTGTTAGACATAACTTGCATTAAATACTTATCAGAGGAAATTCGCAGTCGATACTGAAATTCGCGGTCGCTATTTTTGAACTGTGTCTAACGGCTAGTTCACGTGGTATAAAATCATTAGTTTTTTCAAAAACTAGTCGTTGGATCTTTTTAATAAATCTCAAAATTTGTGGTTGTTGCTCAAATTCGCAGTCGCTATTTTCTTTCTTTGGACGCGATGGAAACCTAAAATCGTCTGTCTAACATGGAGACGTTGTTTCACTAATTCCTGATCGTTACCGAAATTCACAGTGGCGACTTTTGAATCTCAACAATACTTTTCAAAATTTGCGATCACTATGAAATTCGAGGTCTCTAATTTCGAAGACATATTTTCATACTTTAATTTTTTTTTTCTTCTAATCACTCATATTCAACTTTCAATGAGATTCTATCTTAGTATCTACAAAAACAACACTTAAAATTGATATTAAAACCTTTTAATCTATATTATCAAAATCAAAAGAGAGTCTTGACTTAGGTTTAAATAACCTAATCCAATAATTAGTTTTATAAAAAATAAATTAGTTCATAATTTCATCCATTATATTAATTGGTTGAATTTTATAAACACTGAAATGGAAACTCAAAGAATTTGAACCCTTTTTTTTTTTATGAAGCATCCACATCATTTAATAGAAAAGTGATCTTAATGTACATCTTAATCTCCTTTGTAGTGATTCGATTTCTGATTGTAATATAAAATCTAGCAGTTTTGTGTGATGGTTTTAATATGATAAATTATGTTGAATGTAGATTTGTTAATATTCATCAAAAAGCTCTTTAACTCTCAAAGTTGGTAAGTGATGGATATATAGACCTGAGACCGCCTTCTGTATACCCATTAAATGTGTGTTACAACTGAGTTGTCCCTAATCAACATTTTTTCATTTTTATAAAATTGTCATAATTTTGTAAAAGAATGTATTATGTGCTTAATCATATGTGTGTGTATATTAATATAAAAAACTAGATTAGGAGGTGATAATAGTTAACATATGACAAATAGGAGAAGGGACAATGTAAAATGACCTTTATCCTATATATAGTGACAATGAATAACTGTCACACTTTTTTTTTTTATCCATATAAAAAACTAGATTAGGAGGTGATAATAGGTAACATATGACAAGTAGTATAAAAGACAATGTAAAGTAACCTTTATCCTATATATAGTGACAATGAATAACTATCACACTTTTGTTTTTTGATCCATAGGAGGAGGTTTGATAAGCTTAATAGTGTTATGGACTACACAACATGAGGTATTTCTCCCCTTTTAATAACTCCTATCACAAAGGTGGATGAAGGAAATTGAATTTTTATCCGTAGAAGAAGGTTTGATAAGCTGAATAGTGATATGGACTACACAACATAAGCTATTGCTTCAATTTTAATAACTTTCACCACAAAGGTGGATAGATGAAATCAAACCCAAAACCTCATTGGTTGCAAGATGCACTTTAACCATTATGCATGCATGTTGTCACACTTATTTTGTTCATATGCTATAATTAATGACATAAATAAAATTTATTAATTGTGATTCAAATCTATCTATTGATGTTCGTCTGGATCTTTCATTTGTTTGTTCGCCTAAGTGGTTATCTAGTGGTTTTGGCCAATATATTCACATTTTTACAAGTTCTTGTCGGGTAATATGAACCTTCAAAAGAGGAAATAATGAGAACGTGGACTGCGACATTAGTTTTAACAGTTACTATCAAGTACTTTAAGGGGTCATAAATAGGAGTTGATAATAAGAGCATCATATTAGATTTTTAAAAGAATTTTTTGTTCTAAACACTGACTTTGGCATTAGAGTGCTCACCCAATGGACACTTTTAGCCTTGTCTTTATTTTTTTATAACCAATAAGAAATCAGACAAAGGCAGGACGAACCCCGAAGATTGGTATAAGGGATGGACGAACAATAATGAATGTATTAAACCCAAATCTAGAGGAATTGTAATGGAAGATTCTCACATTTATGGCTAAGATTTTGATGTTATAAACAAATTAAATAGGGCAGTTACAGGAAATATTAGGGTAAATTTCACTAATTATCCTTCAGCTTGGCCAATGCACTTAATTATCCTTAAATGAAAAATTGTAAAGCAAATGTCCCTTAGCATAGATTAAATTACCAAAAAAATGATATGGCAACTAATGATAATCTTTTAATTAAAAGTGTCTGATACTGCTCTAAAAAGCTGATACTTTTTCTTTTTTCTTTTTGTAATTAAAGACATGCTTTTTTAAAGCCGTTGAAATTGAAGTCTAAGTCCAAAATTTCTTCCTCTATATGGTGTTGTTTTAGAATTTAAACAAGAAGATGACATTTACACTAACAATGAGGGTGACATCATCAGAGTTGTGTAGGAGACTGTTCTAATTGCAAGAAACTCCAACACAAATCCAATTGAAGAAATTATAGAGGAAGACGAACTAGAACAATAACAAGAATGCATTGTTATAGAGCTAGAGGAACTCCAACTTGTTCAAGATTTGAGATTCTCGTTGATCAAGCTGTCGACCAGAACCCATTGTTCAAGTTACCGACTAGAAACACAAATTTGGGATTTTCATTGGACGCTGGCAGGATTTCTTTCGATGATTCTTGATACTCTTCGACAAGCCTTGTGCTTCGTGGGATAGGTATTTGATTGGAAGAAAGTTTTCTCGAATGTCATTGCCCACTATGATTTCTGTTGTTAAGGATGCTCCTATTAATGTTGTTTTTAAGGTTTGATACTCAAATTCATGTTTGCACTCCTCTTCGCCTCTAGTTGCTCCTCTAATTGTTTAGAGAAAACCCACTGGTCTTATAAGTATATTAAGTGAGTGATCATATGGTTCTTATATCTCTAGTGTTAGCCTCGAATTTGGTGATTTCATTGAGTGATGCATTTTGGAATTTGGTACTAGGGGTTGCCATATGGGTTTCGGTATGTGGGGGTCATGTGAGTTTAAGAAACTCAGATGGGTTGTTTGTTGAACAACCAGAGGTTGTAATTAAACCATTGATCGATTCAACTTCTTCTTCAAGGTTCAGATATAGAGTTGTTTAAATTAGTCATGGTGATTTTAGTTTATAATAGAACTTAACTGAGCCATCATTGTTTGATTCTTTTATGACCCTTTAGAGTGTGTTATTGTTTCTAGTATTTGCTTGTGAGTTGTGTGCATTTGTATTATTTTTCCTATTATTTGGATATTAGGCATTTGTTATGGGGAAAGGTGATAGGAAAGGGGTGAAGAAGTCTCAGAGATGGAGCATGACATCCAACGAGAGCTAATGGGTTAAAAGGTATAACAGAGCTAATGGGGTTGAGAGGTCATTTCCAGAATTTTAGTAGAAGTAGTGGGCGCATGTCTTCACTTGCGGAGAAAGAAAAAAAAAAGCTTTTTAAAGCATGTATCAGACACTTTAAATTAAAATATGATAACTGATTGTCATGTCATTTTCGGCAATTTAATCTGAGCCGAGGGACTTTTGCTTTACAATTTTTCATTTGAGGACAATTAAGTGTGTCGGGCCAAAGCTGAGAGATAATTAGTAAAATTTACCCGGAAATCTTATATAAAGGATAGAATGGTCACTCTATTATTCACATTACACACCTCTTGTAAACATTTTCTAGATACACTGTTATCAATTTTATAGATCATCCTCGAAGGCTTCATTGGTGGCCAATGATAGTAAGGTTCGAAGATGATATTTTCAAGGAGATGAAACTAAATTCTTGATGCAACTAGAATCTGATATTTCCAGAGATGTCCAACAATGAAAGGATGCCATATATGAGGGTTGTTAAACTTTTAATTGTTTTATTTGCTTTTCTTTTTTTTTTATTATAGCTTTTCGGTTCATTAGAGTATTGTTTTGCTATTTATAGTAGTGTCTTTTTTTTAAAAAAAAGAAATTCATTTATAAATTTGATAAATTATACAATTGATTTGCGAATATACTAATGATAACAAGGCCTATAACAAAAAAACAAAAAAAAAAAGTCCAAACTTTTTTCCTTTTCACTATATTACTCAAATTTTACAAAATAGCATATATATCTAAAAGTGATCAAATTTGATGTCAATATCATCAATTATTAAAATAAATTAGACTCACATAATAATATAAACGCGATGTGACTTTTATCAAACAGATACATATTTTCTGGCTCAGCTTGTGATCAGGTTAAAATTGGGTGATCTGTCGACATCAGAATTCTCTGTCTTCTTCACCTGATTTGCCTTCTAATGGCTTTCAGGCTGATATGCAGCAAAGAGGAATGGGCCTAGGAGAAATAGGGATACTAATTTCTTTAAGATTCTGGTTGCAGGATGTTTTCCGGAGATGGACAAGAAGGTAGCTCTAGCTGTATTAGTTTGAACAGGCAAGGCGGCTAGCTCATTGATGGCCTATATATCATGTTGCAAACTTCTCCCTTCCAAGCTGGTTGCTGATGTTGCGGCGGCGATGCTTAGTCTTCAGCTGGTGCAGGAGATTGGCATCTCTAATTTTTTTATTTTTTGTTCAAACAAAGTTGTTTTGGATTTTATTTGTAATTGTTCTATTGCTAATCAGTAGGATGTGTAGGATGTTAATGGTTACATAGCAAGGGAAAGACTTCTCAGTACGGAGGCAAGGGCTATTGAATATAAATCTAAGAATAACAATAAGCCAGCTTTATGGGTGGCTCAGAGAAGGCTAAAAGGGCGTCCTCCTTTTGCTTGGATTTTCTCGCCTCGTACCCAGTGTATATAATTTATTAAACTCTTTTAAGCTCTTTTGATATATATTTCCTTTCTACCAAAAAAAAAAAATGTGATATTTATGAAATCAGCCACCGCCAATTTCATATGGTAATTATGTAAATATGGAGTTCAATTTGATATTTTAACTTTGACAATTGTTGATATTGATATAAGTTTTATTAATTTTAAAATAATTTTGAGTGACATCTATTATTTTATGAGGTTTGAATAACATTATAAAAAACGAAAAAGTTTGAATGTTTTTATTAACACATCTAATATCAATACATTAAAAAAGTTTGAAAATATTAAAATAGTGAAAACCTATTTATAATATTTTCTAATTAAAATAATAGATCAGTTAAAATTGCAACTCAATAGGAAGCATTCTCTATTCAAAAATTACTATAAAGTACAAATCAACCACGCCATTTGAATGAGGTTAACAACATGAGAATCACTGATAAATTTAATACCACTTCAAACACTATAAGAGATATAAAATAAGCCAGTGGATAATTCCATTGGTAAAAGAATCAATTCTGTCGGTAATTTTAGTGTTTTTACAAAATACCAACTGTAATACTCTGTCGACGAAGTGTTGGTTGGTAAGTAAAATCTGACAAAAATTTCATATTTGACAAACTTAACGATGCAATTGCCTACGAAAAATCGGTCAATAGCTAAACACAAAAATCCGACTAAAAGATCAATGAAACATCCTGTCGGTAATCCTTCAGTAAATTAAATTCAAATATTATATTGTTTTAAAAATTCCATCGGTATGTTTTTAAATTTTTTTAGTCTTTCGTCAGTGGTCTGTTGAGAGCTTTTCAAGGGGTTTTTTAAAATATTATAGTATTTTATACTATTTATGATATTACTATTTTGTTGTATTAATATTAATATTTTTAATATAAATTTTATAATATTAATTTGACATTAATTTAGATATTAATATTTATAATTTTAATATTTATGATATTAATTAATTTTATAATATTTATACATTTGAATATATACATAAAAATGTCAATGTTTGATATAAATAAACTATAAAACTAATTAGTTGTTGCATCCTCCGGATCAATAATAAAATCATCAGTAACGTCAGAGTGATCAGGATCAGATGCAAAAGAAGGAGCAACTGTAGAAGCAAGAGCAGCAGCAACAACAATAATAGTTGGTGGTTGAGGAGGTGGCAAAACAGGTGGCATATGCATCTGCAGATGAGAGGCAAGAGATATCCCAGTCTACTGGGACATGGCTTGCAACCACTCCCTCATAGCTCGCATCCATGAATTGACAGAGTGGACGTGGGCATGATAGGATGTGATTCTCTCATCTACTTACCTTTTGACCTCTTAGATGTAAGTCCTCAATAGAAGGTGGTGGAGCTAAAAAAGAGCTAGTACTCGAGGACTCGCCATAAAAACAAGGGACTTGATCACCCATACCATAGATCTGACCCTTCACCTGACCCCCCACTACTAGCAGAAAAAACCTCATGCTCATCAACCTAACAAGACTCATCGAATCTTGGAGGTGGATGTGACAGTTGCTCACAATGTTCAAAAGTATTATCCTTCATTTCATAAAGTATAAGATATATATATAAATTAATGAAAAGAATAAAATATAAAATAAGTAAATTATGACTTACATTAACTGCCCTGAACCATGCATCAACAAAGTTCTCCATATCATATTATTTTGTGTTTATATACACGAAGATATTGACAGGTTGAAGCTTCCATGTCGAGTCTGTTATCAAGGTAATAAAAAGAAGAAATTAAATTCAAAACTTTAAATGGATAAAATAAATAATAATTCATTAACGTGAAACATTTTCTTACCAATCGTCTGGCGTGCTCAAAATGGGGGATATACCCCCTACGTGTCTAAATGGACCTGAATCATGACCTCTTTCTAAGTGGGTCTGTTCAAGCTAGCCTGACGAGACACAACCTAAACATGTGAAGAACTCCACTGAGTCTACTAGTGGTCCCAAGGCTCATTAGGCACCCAAGTTTCCTTATCCTTATGCTTCAAATCATGAAACATATTCTTATATCTCAAAGCAACCTTCTTTAGAGAAGGTTGTCTGGACTAAGATATCGATCGACTAGTCTCATTAAAACTGCTTCTATACGAACGATAAATACAATAAAAATTAATAAATAATTAAAACTTATTTTAAAATATTTAACTTATAATTATAAATATTACTTACCTTGAACTCCTTCTAGTATAAGGTCTTCATAGACTATGGGACCTTTTTCCAAGTGTAGCCATCATGATGAATCTTCTGCTTGAAGATCTTCCGACACGCACGAGAGCATATATCAGACGGATACAAATTACACAAAATTGAAAATAGAAATTAGTTAGTGTTACAATTCATAAGATAAAAAAAAATAAGAAAATGAATATAAAATATAAAAAATAATTATTACAGACCTCTCGTGCTATAAAGAAATATGAGATCATAACTTAGGCATAGGAACTGTATACGCCTCATCGCGATCTATCTGCATTGATAACGTAATGGAACTGAAGGAGAATCCTAAGTAAGGGATGGAGCTAAAGGAGGAGTCGAACCAATGGGCAGAGTCGGCGTCGAAGCCGATGTGCTGGGCTTGGAAGTGATGGCATAGGTGGCTTGCAATCATGGGTACGTCCTCTACCTAGTGTACCGCCTCAAGATGGTGTACTGAAATCTCGCTAGGTATACGATGTATCATCTAAATGTACATATAAAATTATATATCTAACGTAATATATACGTAACAAAATTTTCTATTCAAATTTATGCATTAACATACTTAGAAATTAAAGACACAAAAATTTCTTACTTACTCTAAATCATCATACTTCATATCACCTTCGACCATTAAATCTTTTGATGATTAAGATTTTGATTGTATCTTTGTTTCATTATCAAACTGAATATCTTCATCTTCATCATTTAGTTTGATGAACAATGCACTTGGATCATTTAAAATTCATGGTGGCTCATTCTCCATAATTTTTATAAAAGGCAAATTTTGTTCTATATCCACTTAAAATGGAGCTTGAGACAATGTCTTAATAACATATTCATCCTTCATTTCAACAAATGATTAAGTTTTTATTTTGAAAACTGTTAACCAATCAACTTTTTCTTATCGTAAATTGAGATAAGGAAGATAATTCACTTAATAAGCTCGCATCGCCAATATAAAAGGTTCATATTTGTTAAACATGTGTTTGTGGTTAATTTCGATAAGATTATAATTTTCATGCACATTCATCCCAACATTAGGCGTCGGATCAAACCATTTAAGTTTAAATAAAATAGTTCTTTTAATTGAAAGTGTAGGATACTCCAACTGTAACACTTCGATTAGTCAACCATAATAGTCATGCATTTTCACTATAGTTGAAATCCTTAATACTTACTTCACTATTGATTGATACCTCATTGTAACCATATTTTTTTAAAACCTGTATACATTTACAAAGTAAACGAGATATATAATCACATTGCGTAATGGACCTTTTACAATATCTATAAAAAATTGATTTGTGCATCCATTCATTGAATCATTTGCCTAAAAAAACAAACAACTCATTATCTACATTAGTCATATAATAATTACTCATAAAATTTACTATTATAATATTAGCTAGGGTATACTCACATATGACTAAAACCAATATCCAAATTTTGTCTCTAACTTTTTATCAACATCATCGATGGATATATTGGAAAAAGTGTGCTTCAACATGTCAATGGATAAGTTTCATAAAATTTGCACAATATAATATTAGTATTTTAATATTTGTATATTATTTTCAGAAGTACAAAATAAAGAGTTGAAATAGAATTATAACTTATTGGACATATTCAGTTACCTAATGACAATTTAGAAGAATATATGTTTGAGTTGCATAATATTCTTTGTCTGTCAACATTTTGCTTTAAAGGCTACCAAATGATCTACCTAGATGGATGAATATTGACAAATTTCATGGAATATTGGATATTTCAGAGTTTCCATCATCATCATTTTGACGTGCTCTTTTGTGCCTTTTATACACGTGTGGTTTGAAATAATATGAGCAAAATGATGACACTTCTTCAACTAAGTATACACTATGTATAGAACCTTCAACCCAAGCTTTATTCTTCACGTTATTTTTTAAATGTCTAAGAAATCTACAGTATAAAACATGTAAATAGATTAAAATTGAATGGATTGAAATTGAAATCACATGTATAATGAAAACTTTTGCATTTTATGTACCTCTCAAAAGGATACATACATTTATACTGCATAGGTCTCATTTGCTTCGCTTCATGTGTGCCAAGTGTATAACTAGATGTTCCATTGAATCAAAGAAATTTGGAGGAAAAATATGTTCCAACTTACACAAAATCAATGAAATATCAATTTCCAAACTTGCCATGTCTTCCTCTTTAATTTGCAGTGCATTGAGTTCTTTAAAAAACAAACTCAACTCTGTGAGAGATTTTCATATTTATGAAGGCAACAACTCATAAAAAGCAATAGAGAGTAATCATTGCATAAACATATGACAATCATAACTTTTCATGAAAATAACTTCAGCTTGCGCATATCGACACATCGAGCCATATTGGATACATACCCATTTGAAAATCTAATATTCTTGAGTCATTCACATAATACTTGCTTACTTTGCTTATTAAGTGTATATTTTGCCTTTGGATATTTTTCAGTTGCATTATTTCGATGTAATTTCAGATGACAATAAAATAACTTCAAGTCTTCTCTAGATTTGATATTATTTTTAGATTTCCCTTTTTTATTCATCACTGTATGAAAAATATTCTCAAACACATTCTTCTTAATGTGTATGACATCCAAATTATACCTTATCAAATTGGTACTCCAATAATGCAAATCCCGAAATATACTTTGTTTCTTCTACCCTCATCAATCTTGTTCATTTTGTTATTTGACCATTAACATCGTCGGGCCCAACTTCAGTTACTCTCATCAATCGTAATTCAGTGATTTCCTCTAACATATCCATTCATGACCTTAAAGGTGGAGCTGGATCTTCCACTACTCGATTCTTAAGAAAAAAAATTTTTGTTCCATCGTAACAAATGACTAGGTGGTAAGAATTTTTGAGTATTATTGAACTAAGACTACTTACCTCTATTTGGAAGCGTGAAGGTATCAGTATGTTCCATGCAATATGGATAAGTAAGTCTACCTTGAGTACTTCATCCATACAATATATCATAAGCAAGAAAATCATTAACAGTCCATAGTAAAACAACTCGCAATTGAAAATTGTGCCTTGTGAAAATATCATGTCTTCACACCAAATTTTCATAACTTTTTTTAGTTTTATAATTATGGGTTGCATGAATACATCCAACTTCTGTTTAGGATTGTTCAATGCTGGAACCATATTAGAAATAAACATATATTACTCCTTCATATACATCCAGGGTGGCAAATTGTAAGAGGTTAGAATAATTGGTCAACATGAATGTTGTTGTCCAGATTGACCAAAAGTTTGAAACCCATTGTGCATAAACAAATTGAACATTTTGAATTTCAATTGCAAATTACGGATTCATTCTATTAAAAGGCTTCCACGTAGGATAATCTGAATAATATTCCATCACACCATCTTATTCATGCTCATCATGTCATCTCATATACTTGACAGTTGCTTCAGAAGCATACAACCTTTGCAGTCTCAACATTAGATGAAAGTAATACATTTTTTATATGGAACTTCTTTTTTAAATGTACTTGATTTTCAAGGCATGCACTTATATCTAGGAAAATCACAAAACTTACATGTCCTCAAGTCACTGTCATCACCCCAATACAACATACAATTATTCTTGCAACAATGAATCTTCTCAACTGGAAGACCTAAACCTTGCATCAATTTTTTGGTGCAATTTTTTAGTGCTATAAAACTATCAACAATCGTATGATCCTTATACAATGACTCATTGTACCATATATATATATATATATATATATATATATATATATATATATATATATATTCACATATACATGAAATAATAATCAGTGTTTACTTTATTTTAGTGTTTTTTCTTTTTCTGATAAATATACATATAAATAATTGTTTTGTATATATAAAAAAAAATCGTGTATTTAAAATTAAGGTATATTATATTTAGTACCTTATATATTTTATAAATCTCTAATTAAAAATAATTTTATGGGTTGATATAAGTGTTACCATCAAAGTGGAACATCCATTAAAATTCGTAGAGTTATTTTTTAATTTTTGTGAAGATATAATTTCAAATTAATGCATATAATAACCTGCCCAAATGGGATTAGTAGATACATTGATTTTGGGAATACTTGTTGTAATGAAACTATTTGTGTTTAGAGTTGCATTAGTCTAGAGAGTCTGTCTGCCCAAAGGAGATAAATTTCTCAAAAACTGGTGTGATCTCAATTGTGTGCTTCATAACTAGAAATTTTATTGCATGAGTATGTTCTTCCCAAAAGGGAATATACAATGATGCCAGGATTTTCTAGATTGTATAAATTATAACTTTAATTTTCTACATAGTCCAATTCTAATACATGCTTTCGTTTTGTTACAAACAGTCTTCTTTAGTCTCAACAATAGTACTGTAATTGTTGAACTCCTAACAAGCACAAACTTTAAGAGGTGGAAAGACGACATTATGTTTGTTTTGGAAATGAGTGAGATAAATTACGCCCTTTATGAAAATGAACTTGCTAAACCCACCCATGAAAGCAATATCGAAGAAAAGGAATTAAATGTCAAATGGGAGAGATCAAATCATCTCAGTCTTATGACCATGAGGAAAACTGTTCCTGAATATCTTAGGAGTAGTTTGCTCACTGATGTTACTGCCAAAGTTTTTCTTACTGCTGTAGAAGATGGATACTTTGTATCCGATAAGGCTGAGGCTGGAACCCTTATGAGTCAGTTAACCAGTATGAGATACAACCATAGTGGGAATGTGAGAGATTACATTCTAAATATGGTTCACTTTCAAACCAAACTTAGGGGTCTTAAACTTGAGATTTCTAATGAATTCATAGTTTACCAAGCTTAAACACTTTGCCTCCTGAATTTAGTCAAATCAAGACTGCCTATAACACCTAAAACACTACTTGGACTATTAATGACCTTATAACCAAATGTGATGCTGAGGAAAAGAAAATGAAGAAAGAAAAGGGTGAGGTTGTCATGCTAGTGACACAATCTAGGGTTGATCTTAAAAAGGATAAAGGTAAGTTTAAACCTAATTATTATACTCCTAAGAAAAATCAAAATTTTAAATGGCATGGTAGGAGTCAGACCAAGAAGGGAAGTGATTTTGAAATTATCCATAAAAGTAAGATGAAATGTTTCTTTTGTCATAAAGAAGGTCATAAGAGAAAATATTATCAATAATTCACAACTTGGCTAAAAAAGAAAGAAGAAGAAGGTATTCCTTTGGCTTATGTTTGCTTTGAATCTTATATGGTTAATGTACCACCAAACTTTTAGTCGCTTGAGAGTGGTGCGACTATTCATATTGCAATTATCTTGCAGGGATTCATATAGAAACGAAAGCCAAATGAAAAGGATTCCAAGCTTAGAGTTGGAAATAATTTGGAGATAGATGTAGAGCAAGTAGGAGTAGTTAGGTTAATATTGAAATCTGAATTTTATCTAGTTTTAGAGAACACCTTTTATGTTTCATCTTTTAGGAGAAACTTGGTTTCTGTTTCTATTTTGGATAAGATTGGATATCATTTTGCTATTAGAAATGGAAGAGCTAATATGTTTTTAGATTCTAAAATTGATCGGTGAATGTGTTTTGTTCGATAATTTGGATGATGTTAGTGATTGTGGTCTTTATTGTGAAGCTAACGTTGTGACCAAACAATCCTTAGTTAAAGAAAAATCCTTTTCATTGTGGCACAAACGTTTAGGTCATATATCTAAAGAAAGAATTGAAAACTAGTGAAAGATGACATTCTTCCTTCTCTTGATTTATAGGATCTAGATGTTTGTGTGGACTGCATAAGGGTTAATTGACTAAGATTAAAAAGAAATGTGCTATTAGAAGTTGAGATCTTTTAGAGATTATTTATACTGGTATTAGTTGACCTCATTCACCTACTATTTATGGCAATAGATATTTCATTACCTTCATTGATGATTTTTCCCGTTATGGCTATTTATACTTGATAAAGGAGAAATCTGATACCATTGAGATGTTCAAAATTTTTAAAACTGAGGTTGAAAAATAATTAAAAAAAGTCATTAAAATTATGAGGTCTGATTGTGGGATTGAATATTATAGCAAATATAATGAGATTGGGCAACATATGAGATCATTTGTCAACTATTTGCAAGAGTGTGGAATAGCTGCCTAATATACCATGCCTGGTAGTCCCGAACAAAATGGTGTCGCTAAAAGGCACAATTGTACTTTGAAGGATATGATGAGGAGCATGATGAGTAGGTATAAATTACCTAAATTCTTATAGGGTAAGCTATTAAAAATACCCTTTATATTTTGAACCATGCCCCTAGTAAATTTGTACCTAAAACACATTTTGAGTTGTGGACTGGTAAAATTTGAACCATTTTCATGTTTGGGATTGTCTTGTTGAGGTTAGAATATATAATCCAAATAGAAAAAAGATTGACCTTAGAACTACTCATTGTTACTTTATTGGATACCCAACCCATTATAAAGGATACAAGTTCTATTGTCCTACTTATGGCACAATGTTTTTAGAGTCCATGATTGTGAAGTTTTTAGAGATGGATGTTATTGATCTAGACATTTTTCAATCACCTATTCATGATGTGCAGAGTGAAATTGCAATCATTCTTTTACCTTTATCTAATGAAAAGATAATAAGGGTTCCTGTTCAAGTAGGTGGTGATGGTGAGGGTGCAGTTGTTCTTCCTCCTCTTATTGAGAATCCTCCAAAGCCTATTGTAGTTGAAGCATTATTTGTTAGAAGATCTATTAGGGTGAGAAGGTCAACAATTCTAGATGATTATGAGGTTTATCTTGGTAAAGATTGTAATATAGGTCATGTTGTTGATCTTGTATCTTATGATGACATTGTTAATAGTGTTTATTTTGATTTGTGGATTGATGTTATGAAAGATGAGATGACATCAATGAGTCATAACAGAGTTTGAGAACTAGTGAAACTTTCTTCTAATTATAAACCCATAGGTTGTAAATGGGTATTCAAAACCAAGAAGGATTCTAAAGGAAAGGTTGAGAAATTTAAAGCCAAATTGATTACTAAGGGGTTTATACAACGTAAGGGTATTGATTATAATAAGACTTTTTTCTTTGTTTCCTCTAAAGATTCCTTTAGAATAATTATGGCCTTAGTTGCTCATTTTGATTTAGAGTTACACTAAATGGATGTCAAGACGATATTTTTAAATGATGATTTGGGTGAGAAAGTTTACATGGTGCAACCTGAGAGTTTTAAAGAAAGTGGCAAAGAACACTTTGATTTGTAAGCTGTAGAAATCTATATATGGTCTCAAACAAACTTTTCGTCAATTGTATGAGGTAGTCACTTCACTTGATTTTACAGAGAACAAGATAAATCAATTCATTTACCTTAAAATTAGTAGGAGTAAATTTATATTTCTTATTTTTTATGTTGATGATATTTTGTTGGCTAGTAATAACATGGGGATGATTTATGAGACTAAACAGTTACTCTCTAGGACTTTTGATATGAAAGATCTTGGAGAGACATCTTTTGTCTTAGGCATTGAGATTCATCGTGATCGGTCTCGTCATTTATTGGGTTTTTCTCAAAAGGCCTGTATTGATCACGTACTCAGTAGATTCAATGTGCAATCTTGCAAAGATGGAGATACTCCTGTAATGAAAAAAGATAAATTTAGTAAGAAACAATGCCCTAAAAGTGATATAAAGAAACAAACCATGAATAATATTCCTTATGCAAGTGCAATTGATAACTTGATGTACGCCTAAGTGTGTACAAGACCAGAAATTGCATACATTATTAGTGTTCTTGGTCTATATCTTTCTAATCCTGGGTGGGATCATTGGATAGCTGCTAAGAAAGTAATGAGATACTTACAAAAGACAAAGGATTATATGCTGGTTTATAGGCGGGTGGATGATCTTGAAGTAGTGGGTATTCAGATTTTGATTTTGCAGGCTGTCAAGATGATATGAAGTCCACTTCGGGTTATATTTTTATGCTTGTCGATGGTGTTGTTTCGTGGAAGAGAGTTAAACAAACACTTACAGCTTCTTTTACTATGCAAGCTGAGTTTGTTGTTTGTTATGGTGCTAGCACACAAGCTATATGGTTGAAGAATTTTATTTATGGTTTACTTGTGGTTGATTCTATTGCTAGGTCACTTTGAATATATTGTGATAATAATGATGTTGTGTTCTTTTCTAAGAACAAGAAAAGTTCGAGTGGTTCTAAGCATATGGAGATTAAATATCTTACAGTTAGAGACTTAGTAAAGAAATGAGGCATTGAGATTCAATATGTTAGTAGTAATTTGATGTTAGTTGATCCTCTAACCAAAGGATTTAGACCTATAATTTTCAAGAAACATGTTAGTGATATGAGTGTTGTAGAGTCTTTTGATGTGTTTGGTTAGTGAGAGTTTTATACTTGTAATTGAACGTCTAAGTTAAATAATTTTGCTACATCGTTTATTCATATATATTTATATGAGTTGAATACTTTGTGGTTGTTTGTTATGAATATGTGCGCATTCAATATATATATAACATGCTATGAGTTATGCGTGATGTGCTTAAAATTAATGTAATTATCTTAAGCTATATTTATTAGTTTTCAGTTGTGTTTATGGAAACAAAAACTAAGACATATATTGTGTGTATTTCCAAAATGGAAACAAAAGCCTTATTATGAAGCCTTATGAATTTCTCTTGCTCATTTGAGCATGTGCGAAAATGAAATATTTGGAGTACTGACAAAGAAAATAGTACATTGATCATATGTGAGTGTTATTTTCTTGCTACATTGTCATATCGAAATTCAGATCGGTTAAATTATTAATATTTGCGACTATAGATTGGTACTATATCAATAAGGGACATAATTACTGTCATGATCCGATATTGATAATTCAATATGAACATGATTATGTTTAAGGTATCATTTTATCAATAAACTATATGTTTTCTAAAATTTTGTGGCCACATTTGAATTTAAAATATTTAATCCGATAGGCATTTTCAAAATATTTTCTTTTATAAAACATAAAAAGACCATAATTAATATTGCCTAAGTAGGAAAATGTTAAAATTTTTTGTGTGGGCTAATTATTAATATTGGTTTGTTTTAATTTTTCATAAAACAGACTGAATAATGCAGTTTATTGATTAGAGAGTAAGCCCAATTAAATTGTGATCAAATGAATTATAGGCTTATGACACCTTTTAGTGGGCCGATATGAAAGACGGTTTGTGTATGCCTAATTTAACATGAACCTATTATGGGTAAACTTGTTAAATTTATTATAAATAGGCTAAGTCCCTCTCCTGCGTTCAAACCCTAATCCTAGTTGCTACACCTATTAGTAGTCGTTTTGAGAAAAGGTCAAAGAGAGTAAAACTTAGCTCTTGATTTCATTCTTCTAATCTATTATCTTAGTGTTTAATTTTAGCAATTGTAACTATAACTCAAAATAATCTTAGATCTAATGCACAAACAGGTATGAAATTCGTTTTTTTTTAACTATTGATTGGTGTTCTAAATTCATGTATTAGATTCTAAATAAATTTTAAATATATATAAAAAGTAAATGAAAATCTTATAGAAAATGAAAAATAATAAAAAAAATCTATATATTTGAAACATTTAAGATAAATGTAAAAAAATATTAAGATATAAAATTTGATTGGATAGATATAAAAATGAATAAAAATATTACAGAAAAAGCATAAATAATGA
This sequence comes from Omphalea diandra, assembly GCA_949677035.1. Lineage (NCBI taxonomy): Eukaryota > Viridiplantae > Streptophyta > Magnoliopsida > Malpighiales > Euphorbiaceae > Omphalea > Omphalea diandra. The sequence goes on from CATIWR010216886.1 coordinate 37,124, forward strand.
AAAAAATCTATATTTAAAAATTTAAAGATAAATCTGATTTCTTATAGTTACTATTGTTACCAAGATCAAATTCATTTGTATGAAAAAATTTGATAAATATAAAAGAAAAAATAAAAATACAAAAATTATATAAAATATAAATAAAAAAAGATTTCCAATAAAGAAATTTTATGTTAATTTTTTTAAAAAATAAACAGTTAAATGCACCATAAGATACTACAACACTACTGGAGCTACATCGATCCCGAGCGGGGAAAAAGAAAAAGAAAAGGATGCAAGTTATTTTCTTAAAAATATTATTACACGATCATTAAATAGTCAAATTATCTTAAGCAACGGTTAAGATTGAAAATATATGGATGTAATAGCTAATGATACACCACAGAGTGATAGAAAAAGATGAGTTTCTGTAGGTGTCAATCAATTCAACTAATGTGAACATGAAAATGAAAGAACGTACAAAGCCGTAGATGATAGTGATCCAACAAACATTTGAAGACAATAATAAATTAATAAGAATATGCGGAAATACATCCATCTCAACAACATTTCATTTTGATAGAATTTAAAAATGAATTATAAAATTATAAATTTTTTTTATCATAGTGACCCAATATCGCTATGAGCGGAGAAAATGAATTCATATATCCGATCCTAATTAACTTGAAATTAAAATTTAGTTGAGTTTAAAATTTTTTAAAAAATACTTATTAAATAAAATATTTATTAAATTCTACACTTAAACTAAATACAAAATTCATTTTATTTAAAATAAATTTTATTTTATTTTATAGTATGTCAAATATAAAATTTCATTTGCAAATAAATTTTATAAAAAAAATTATTTACAAATGAAATAAATTTTAAGATAGAATTTACCTAACATAATATTAATAAAATCAAGTTGAAGAATCATTGTTCTTATCGGGGATGGATTTATATTTACCTCACTGTCCCCTAAACAATTTTTTTTTTATATGAATATGAGAGTCTCATATTAATTTTTATTAATTATAATAATGTTTGCCTCATAAAAAAAATGTATTTACCTCAACACTTACAATTTATATTCACTAGTTAATTTTTTTTGACATTTAATAATTTGATTTCGCATATTCAAATGTTTAATGTACTGTTTAATTATCATAAAAGAATAAAATTGATTAATTTGAACTAATTTTTTTTACTTATTCTTATAAAATTATTAATATAAAATTTAAAATTAAAACAAAAAATCATCCATATTATACATAATATGCTAATATATTTTTTTTTCAATCTTAATTTTTAATATTAATGCATCTTTATTTTCAAAAAAATTATAAATCTTAACTTAATAATATTAAAATACTTTCAATATTGCAAATTTATAAGATTCTATTTAAAGATTGATTAACTAACAGATCTAAAATTGCAATCTTAAAATGAGACATTATTAAAAACCTATAATGAATTTGATTACTAAAGATTATTCATATATTTGGTAAATGCGGCAAATAAGTTGAGTCGAGTAATTTCAAATTGGATCCTTTTTTAGTTTATGTATTTTTTGATCATGTTGAACTAGGTGGTTTGGGTTTCAGATAGATTCGAGTCATCTATCAAGTTTATATATAGAAAGAATTTCGATCAAATTTTAAATTTACTCTTAAAAATAATATTTCAACTCAGATCAAGTTATTTATTATTCAATTTTAAAAAATAAATGTCTATTTAAATTTTTTTATTATTTATGTAATATTTTCTCATAATTTATTAAGAAAAAAAATAATTTTTTAAAAATAATTTTTTAATTAGATAAATTTTATATAAATAGAACTTAATTAAAATTCGTGTTTTCATTTAAATGCTTAATAAATTAAAGATAATTTATTTTTTAAGTAAATAACTATATAATGAAAATAAACAATTGAATTAAATTCAGATAGAATTATATTTAAATTGAATATTATAATTTAAACTAATTCACAAGTAAGTAAATAATAGCAAACCACTCACTATAAAAATTTTATGTATTGTGATAAAATCTGTATGACAAAATTAAATTTATCCTGATATGTGAGTTTATCATAATAAAAATTAAATTTATTGCAACTATCATAAAAAATAAATAAACATGTAATAAATTTTTATGTCAAAAATTTGTATCATAATAAATAAATATAAAAGATAAATTACCGCATAAAGTATTTTCTCATAATATTTTATCATAATATTTTATGCCAAAATAAGGTCCATAAAATTATATATAAAAAATAATATTATTATAATAATATTTTCTCACTATATTAAATTATTTAAGGAGTTATGGTTAAACTATTTTATCATAATAAATAAATTTTACTCTTATAAAATAACTTATCACAATAAATAAAAAAATTATAATTTAGACACAAGAAAAAAATAGCAAAATTAAAATTAATTTGTTAAAAAATACAAAAATATCACTGTATTTTAAATAAAATAAAAATAAGTAAAACTAATTTTGAATTTAAAATTGATTAAATAATCTAATAATTTTTAAAAAATAACTTTTTCTTTTTTACTTTCATTATTTTATCATATATATATATATATATTTAATAATAAAGTTAATTTTTCTTTATGTTATTACTGAATCAATTGGGCTTAGTCATAAATTGATATATTTAGATTGAATTGGCTCATATCCAATCTAATTTAATTCAAAAAAAATATTTTGGATCATTTCAAATTAATTTGGATTTGGGTCAAGTTTAGATTTTTTTTTTGGACGAAGTTGGATCAAAATTTTTTAGTCGGGTGTTATATATATATATATATATATATATATATATATATATATCACCTATAAAATATAGTTATATATTTTTATAAATAATTATAAATTTGATCTGATTTGTAGCTTAAATTTTACTCTTTGGACTTTGTTGGGTGATTGGCACAGAATGAAATGAAAATGAAAATGACCAGACTCTTGTTCATTACAAATTATATCGATATTCCGAATTAAAGTGGGTCCCAAGTACAGTACTAATGATAAGCTTATTTTTCATTTCGTCAATTTTCGGATTTGACATGCGACACATATTATACAGTTGGATATTGTTCATTGATTATATTTTACATGTCATCTTTTCTCAAGTTATCATGCATTCATTCTTTAATTACAAAAATAAAAATATAATCATTTTCAGCTTATTTCAAGAATATAATAATAAAACAATATTCAAATATTAATATGTTAAAAAGAATCTTATATTGATAAAATAATTATTTTAATTTTTTTGATTTTTGACTTTATTATTTTAAAATTATATAAATTTTTTGTATTTTATAATTTCTTAATATGTTTATGAAAATTATATAAAAAATTTTACAAAAAAAGAAAAAAGAAGAAGAAAGAGGAGGAGGAGAAATATCATTATTTTATTCAGTAATTTTTTATATTTAAAAAATTAATTAATAAAAAATATTTTTTTATCAATAAAACAATAAGTTATTTTAGCTTTTAAAAAAAAGGTTTTTTTTTTTTTTACTTTTGATCAACTTATTTAAATGAAAAATAAATTTTATATATGTATATGTGTTTTTTTATAATTGATCATCTTTTACCACTGATATCTATTATTAGATCCATAAAATTTTTCATATTTAAAATATTTTTTTATATTAAATAATATAAAAATAAATATTTATAATCTAAATTTTGTTATAATTGTATAAATCAAAAGAAAATTAATATTTTTTAATATATTTAAAATATCAAAAAATATCTTTCTCAAAAAATATGTTTGATAAATATTTTCAATCAATATAGTTATAATTAATTATGGTCCATATTCAGATTAAATATTTAATTTGCTCAATTAAAAAAAATTTAAATAAAAGTTTTTGACTTAAAAACAATTTAAAAAGTTTCAAAACATATAAAATTTTTCATGTAAAAATAATTTAAAATTTTAAAAATATAAAAATTGTTTATATTAGTTCATTTTAGACTTTAACAGTAAATATTTAGTTTTTTATATAGTGAGAAAAAAATTAAAGAAACGTTATTAAAAAAGTTAAAATTATAAATTTTCTTATTTTTTATGATAATAATACATTATTATTAAAATTTATTATATTAATTTAATTATATTTTTATTTTTATTATTTTACTTTGAAAAATCTGACTAGAAAATAATTTTTTATAAAATAATAATAAATTTTAACTAATTAATTAATAAAAATAAATATTTAAATTTATTATTATAATAGAAGAGTTATTTTCCATCATCCTCACAAAGCGCAAATTTTCAAATACTCATGTCTCACGCTTATGGTGTTGTTATCAATGATGAGACAACAATCCTTTCCTTTTTGAAAGTTATTGCTTCATTTTTACTCCAATCTTTCTTTGCTCCATATAACTTTTTCTAATAATCCAGATCAAGAAAGATATTCTGTTGATCTCCTTTTTGGAATGGCAGAAAGAGACTGATCATTGGTATTTATTTTCCTTTTTCACTCAATATACACTACTATTGAGTGACATTAAGAAAACCTGCTCATCCTACATTTATGTAGTCCTTATTACTTTTAGTTTCAACAGAATCATTCACGAGCAAAATAATGAACATTTACTGCCTACATTCCTCAATCAATTTTTTTTTTCCTGTTTAGGCAACACATCAAATATCCAATCATCTTGTCTCATCTCTTTAATTACTACAGACAAGTTATAAGCTTTTTCTAAATTTGATCATCACATATATATGGCAATTGAATATATTTCCAGAGGACCCACTTTTATCATATCGTTGAAAACCATTAATACTAACTCTTTTTCTTCAATTGAAATCAAGAGACATATGCTCTGACTAAAGAAAGCGAAGAGATGGATTAGCCACACTAATTGTTACCCATTGTAATTGTATATTGGATGGACGACAGGGCACCTTATATTTGGATTCAAATGCAATGCACTGGGTCGTAGCACAGTCACAGCTCCTGATTCTCTAGGAACCTTCCACTTATGTGCAAAAGGATGAAGATTCGGCTCCTTCATCATGGCATGGACCGCTAGGAAATGCAAGTCGCCTTCCACACGTACCATCAGTTCCTGTATTTCACACGTGCAACCAATATGAATTTATATCACTTTTTCTTAAAAAATTATCTTTAGGGTTGGCTTTTGTCAACAAGATGAGACGCTTCATCTATAAGATAGGTGGGATATTTTTTGGACTATTACTGAGGGAATGAAAAGTAGGTGTCTATGGTCCAAAGGTGACATATTGAGGAAGTTGAAATGCAAGAGGGATGGCGCATTCTTTAGTTTAAATAATTCTTACTGTGTGAGTAAAAATACTGATAAATAGTACGCGAGATACATGTGGTAGGTTTGCTTAATATTATACAGTGAAATGCAGATTAATTAATTAATAAATTTTTCGATTCTTATGCATGGATAAAAGGATAATATACAATAAAAAAAGAATCTCTTTAACTGAAAACCCTACTTGCCTTGCCTTATCTTCAAGCTCTTCAAAAGCTGCTTAAAGTGAAAAATATGGCTAATAAGCTGATAATCAGTTATGCATCAAGATGTCATATATGCATGCCTGCTTATACATTTGATCTTGACCCTTTTACAATACTATCCAAGAAACATGTACTGAAAAAGAGGTGTGAGATGATGCATTTTCAAGAGCTCCCATAAGATTGTATACAAATGACCAGCTAATGCAACCTTCTTAATTATTAAGAAAATTCTAATTAAGCTAGCCAGCCTCGAGCAACGCTAAACTCATCATGATTAAGCAAAGCTTTTTCCTATAAATTTATAGTTATATAACTGACCTAGCTAGCTTGGAAATTTCTATTTACCAAAATCAGCAGAAGTGACTGATTAATTAATAGCTAATACACAATAAATTTACACAGAACATATGTATCAGTACATTGGTAAGTTTAAGAGGAAATAACAAAGAAACTTCTATGTTTTTGGAATATCTTACAAGACCAATAAAACTTATAGCTAGATCAATAGTGCAGATTTTGCAGTTGATCATCAGTTTCATTCTTTCCTATTGCATCACATGATTATATATTAAAGTGTGTTAATCAGGATTAACCCTTATTAAATATACTGTATGTTCTTAGGCAACAGTAAGCTGGCCAGTAGGGACCACAAAAAAGAGTAAGAAATGTAAAAAATAAGAAGAAACCAGCAATGTTTTTCAGATTTCCAAAGACTGTCTACCTTTCCCACATTATATATCTCTCCTTTTTTGAATTTTGTTGGCCGTAAATAATCTGCAAAAGCTTATTTGATAATTAATTATATTATTAATTAGTTGGGTCCGATAATGCAATATTATCTGACAATCTTCATCTCACTTGGAGAAGTAGTTGAACACGCAAGCTGGGAAATTTTCTCATCAATTCTCATTAAACAAATGACTTACTTGTTACTTCTCTAGCACCAGCTTCAGGTATATATTACATACTTTATAGCATAACCAACCTTCATTAATTTATATATATGGGCATGTAATTAATTAATATTTATTATATATATGTCTGCAGGTGCTTGGAAGGCATAAAAAATGTGATTATCTAGCTAGCGATTCACCAACTAGTGCATTCATTTCTTGTTATGGTAAGACTAAGATGGGTTTTTAATTAATTAATGCATTCTCTACTCTAGTGGTAGGAAGCAAATAGTTAGCTAGGAGGTTCAGTTTTCTTCTTGCATGGTTATATATTAACTTTATTTTTCTTTCTTTCTTTTTTTTTTTTTTCCTTTGCCATGGTGGAAATGGTGAGAGGATTTCTCATCTCCTCAAGATCAGGTTTGCAGGAGGCAGCTGCAGGAAGTTGGAAAAATATATATTTCAAGTTCTTCTGTTTCAAAGAGAATGCCATCGGTATAAGAGTAATGGGAGACTGGTATGAATGTTAAGTTTGTTTCTTTATTGTTTTGTTATTGATCCTTTTTTTTTTTTTTCTGGTTCATATTGATCATTTCTTCAATTACATATTTTACAAACTTTTGAAGAGAACCATGAGCTAAGTTTCAAATGATTAGTCATTACAAGTTCATTATGCTAATTAAGCAGTTATTAGGAAAGATATGTAAAGAAAGAGACTAAAATCATTACCAGAATATATAAAGAAAGAAAGTAAAATCATTACCAGAATATCATTAAATGTAAAGAAAGAAACCAAAGTCATGACCAGAATATCATTATATATAAAGAAAGAAACTAAAATCATTACCAGGATATCATTCTTACGAGCACTTATTAAGAAAGATGTTTTTAAGAGTTAATCCCATATCAGAAAAATACATAAATATATATAAAGGTATATAATGGTTTGAGTTTAACTATCTAATTAGTTAGTATTAATTTTTTAATAATAATTTATTTAAATTTATTAAATCCAATTTCATTTGTCGTTTAATCTATACCCAATTTAAATTAACAATACATTTGTCTAACTATCCATTAATAAAAAAATTTACACAAATTATTATTAACTTATCTTTTCGTTATCATTGCGTCATTATATATAATCTAATGTGTGCTAATTATATTGAATAAAATATGTGGATCACCTACCATCACATATTTTATCAATATTAAATTTATTAGGTGAAAAGCCACCAATGGATTATTAATTTCTTAATTGCATGATAGGACTAGCACTAGACCTATATTATAATTAGGACGAGGAAAGATAGAAAACTGAGGAAATTAATTAACTACTTGTTCATAAACATCATGCCTATGTTAGTTTTGACATCTCTCACATAATTTTTGTTTAATCAGTTACCAAAGATGATCATTATTTAATAAGTCAATATTCAAATGATAGATCTAGACCTTTTAAAATTTGAAAATTTGGTCACATTCATATGTAAGATATTCAGACTTGAAGCCTCTCACTTTCTACAGCCTTAAAAATGTATATTTTGATTTAATAAGGAAAAAAAAAACCTTTTTTTAGTATTTTTTTTAATGAGTTCTTTAAGAGTTGTGGGCAATTGTTCTCTTTTAAGTCGTAGCTGTGGCTGACCAAATAGCTTCTCTTCATTGCAAAATATTGTGCGAAAAGATTTGTGGTTATTTAGTGCCTCGATTTTGATCACTGCGACTCCTCAGATCGTGATAGTATTAGACTTAATATCTTATTCTTAATATATATATATATATATATATATATATATATATATAACACGCGATACACATGATATTGTTACATTCAAAAATAAATAACTAAAAAATAATTTATTCCATTTTATATCTTATTTTTTAAATAAATAAAACTAAAGGTCAAACTAATAAAATTTAAATAATCAAATAATTTTTAATTTTCAATTAATGAAATTTAATTAAGTTTTAATAAATGAAATTAAATTTCAATTTCAATTAATAATTATTAGATCTATTCACTAATTTTTCAGTAAACTAGTTGAAAAATTCTCCTACCCCATTCTTACTTTTTATATATCATTAGTGAAAATATAAACAAAATTATATATTATACTATTTTGTTATATGTAATATCTTATGATATATAATTTATTATGATTTTGAATCTACAATTATAGAATTAGACAAATCTACATTCAAAAAAACAACAGGTAAAATATTTTAAAAAATTTTAAAATAATATAAATTTAAGATCTTTTATTTCTTTATTTAAGTACTATTATTTTTCTAGGTGTTGTGTGTCCTTAAACTTTTAGTACTATACTCTTATATTTTTAGATTTAATTTAAAATTTCATGTTTCTAATTCTTGAGTTATATTCCTGCATTTTTAATTTTAATTTGACTATTGTAAGTTAAGATTTTGTTTACTTACACTTATTTTTTTCTGTAATAACAATAATCGAAAGTTTAAATTGTATAATAAGATAGTTAATGACTACAAATTCCATATTAATAAAATCTAAAAGGTTTAATGATTTCACATTTTTTAATTTTATTATGAATTCCTTCCCTTAATTTGTTTTGCTCTATTAAAGATTTTGTATTTCCTATTTTACCAGAAAGAAAAAAGCACGTAATTTTTGAATTAATGTACGCAGAAAAGAAAATTCGAAATTAGAAACAAAGAAATTGATGACTGAAAATTCGGCTACATATCAGTTATATATATATATATTGTACACTTGTAAAGATGTACAACAGTACAAAAATAGAATGTATTATTATCTGCTGCTACATGCCACTTGTCCTGTGTTAGGTCAGAAAGCACAGATGCCACATTCCTTCCAAAATTTATACAGAAAAATAGTCCTACTCACTGCTCATGTCACTCCTAATAAACCCACTCAGTCTCACTGATTATTCTGCAGTCAAACACCGCACCCCCGGGCTACCACCCTCTCCCTGCGCCCTCCATTGGGAATCTCCTTTTTCTTTTTTTTAAAAAAAAAAATGCAAGATCCAATTGCTAGGAGAACTGTAAGCCATACAACATATTCATAAAAAAAATATTCAAATTACAAAAAAATATGTAAGAAAACCAATCAGATTATTCACGCATAACGTGTTTTTCATGCACTAGCTGAGCACAGTCCCTTATTATAATCCTCTCTACTCTTTTGTTTTTCCCTTTTCATTTCCTTTCTCCTCATACTTGATGATTGTTCTCTTCCTATTATAACATCATGTCCTCCTTCCTCTGCAGGTGATCAACTTTATTTTTATCTCCTCTGTATACCCAATATGACCAATAGATGAAATTATCATTTTATTTCTTTGTATGCTATCACAGGTTGCTATATCTACTTAGGCGCAGTACTCCTACTACTAATAGTACTGATCACAACAACGCTGACGCCAACATCAATGACACCGTTTTGGACTCCACGGCAGAATGTTATGCATGCACTCAGGTTGGCGGCCCAGTCTTCCACTCCACCTGCTGCGACAGCGACCACCAACCCCATTGGCAAGCCTCCGCCGGTTCCTCCCTAGTCGCTATCCAATCAGAAAATTGGAGCCGGACCGGGGTTCATGCAGCGGGCCCATTTGGGTCTATCTTGGATCCACGTAGCCAGTGGGTTCAGTGGTGGAACAGGATGTTTTTGATAGCTCGTGGAATATCACTGGCCATTGATCCTCTCTTCTTCTACGCCTTGACACTGTCCATAGGAAAAGGTGGAGCGCCGTGCTTGTACGTGGATAATGAAGTGGCAGCTGTGATCACCGTGGCCCGCACTTGCCTGGACGCGGTGCAGCTGTGGCACCTGTGGTTGCAGTTCAGGTTGGCATATGTTTTGAAGGAGTCTCTGGTTTTTGGATGTGGGAAACTCGTGTGGGACGCACGTGCCATAGCTTCTCATTACGTCAGGTCGCTTAAGGGTTTCTGGTTAGATGTTTTTGTCATTCTTCCATTCCCTCAGGTTTGTCCGATCTTCATCTTTTTCTTTTTTAGTGCTTTTTTTTCTAAAATTATTATCGGTTCATTAGTTACTTACAAGAGCATATACAGACATTAATATTTAAAGGAGTTGAAAATAAAAATAAAAATAAAAAGAGTTAAATATATAATTTTAAAATTTTTATATAAAATTTATATAAAATGATTTTAATATTAATTTTATTTTATAAATCATCCCAATTATTAGGTGTGGTTGGCGGGACACCTTCCACCAATGATCCATGTTACCATAGCAGGCATTGGTGGTAGATGTATCATGCAAAGCAGCACTGTCTTTACTTATTGTTATCAATTTTGGAAATTGGAAAAAGAAGAAGAAAGAATAAATTGGTCTAAAAGAAAGAAGATATGAATCATTCATTATCAACCAATGCAAAGATGGATATTTTAGTAATATACCTTAGATTAGATGTCAACAGTTTTTACTTTAGCACTAGCAGATGATGACATGAGTGGCTGCTTTCTTTTGTTTTGTTTTTTTTTTTTTTTTGTCTTCTTGTATTTAAAAGAATTTCAAATCAAAGGTCTCAAATATTACTATAGGTTTTGACTGTGGATATATATATATATATATATATTACCTTCATTACGATATGTTAGTACAATTATGCAATTATGCAATGGCTTAATATATGGGTCCATAGCAAGTTTGAAATATGTACGCTAAAAAGAAATTGAGTGTGCTTTACTTTAAAGTCATTTTCAGGAGACAATTCCCGTATCCTTCTCTGCTAACTGTGAAATTATTGTTCGAAATTCACGTGATGGATATAAAGACACAATCTATAGTTTTTAATCTTAAAATTTTAATAAAAAATAAGCATTTTTAGATTTTATGGTAAATATTAATATTTTTTTATTCTAAAATGAGTTATGAGTTGATAATATATTAAAAGAAATATCGAATTACAGGTAAAAAAACAAATTTAATTGAACAAGTTAAATTAATCTGCTATAATGTATAAAAATTTAATGTCTTTTTGATATATTATGAATTTCTTGACCTATTCAGAATAAAAAATTTCAATTCTTATAATAAATTCAAAAACACATGCTACATTCCATCTAATGACAACTTGACAATTTAATCTTTTGGGGGACATTAGAAACTTTTGAGTGAAGTTTGTTAAAAATTGAATTCTTGACTTCTTATTTTATTTCTGAAATATATATATATTTGATAGTACAATGCTTGTCTTAAGATCACTTATAATATTATAATTTTGAAGTTAAATTAATCTATTATTATTATTTGTGAAGAGAATTAATTTTATATTAGTATTTTTATTTACAGAAATGTTGTTTTTTCTAGATGTCTTATGGCTCTAACGACGGTGGTTTAATGTTATCGGCATTAGTTAGCAGTTTGGTTCATTTGTTTCTTCTGCAGGCAATATTTTGGTTGCTGGTGCAAAAATTGATCACGCAAGAGCAGATTAAGCTGGTATTGACAATAATACTGCTAACCTTCTTGTTTCAATTCCTCCCTAAGCTCTACCATAGCTTTTCCTTGATGAGCAGAATGCGAAAGGCCACAGGATACATCTTTGGCACCATTTGGTGGGGT
>CATIWR010216888.1:0-14779 GCA_949677035.1 Omphalea diandra
TATATATATATATATATATATATATTTAAGCAATTTTTTTAAGAATCTTAAAATTAATTTTTTAAGATTATATTTCATCATTAATTATTAAAATATCAGTTAAAAGAATTTATTAATCAATAATATGATAATTTAAATTATCCATATAATTTTCATAATTTTTTAAATTCAATCCTAATGTAATATAATATATTCTAAAATAATTTTTTTAATTTTTAATTTTTAGTGATGATATAATGAAATCATCCTGGTCGTCATTGTTGTTTTAATAATAATAATTTGCCCTACATCTAAGAAAACTTAATGATCTTGAATGAAAGGAAGAAGTAGCCGTTTCAGCAGTACGCGAAGTCTGATTCTACAACTTATCTTAATAAGCCCGGTTACCATGATTTACTCGACTGGTCAATATTATTTGTGGACAAAATAATTGTGATATAGGTCGCGGTCTTGTTTCTTGATAGAAATTAGCTAAAAAAAGTTTAAAACTTCTAGTACTAAAATTTTGTGTTCAGTTGCAAAGACATATAAAGCTAAAAAAAAAAAAACAGTCCTTTTTTATCACTCAATCTTTTCAATGTAAAATAAATAACGAGAGAAGAGTCCGTAAATAGTGAAATTTATCCAGAAAATTGAGAAACATTTCCTAACCTATTTCAAAGATTATTTTCATAAACACATTTATTTAATGGGATCAATTCATTTCTTAATATATCAAGAATAAAATATTATTTTACAACAAATTTTTTCAAAGTTACTCAATAAATCAATCATATTGATGTACTTCTTAAAACATAATAAAGATAAACTAAATATTATGATTATAACCTTTTAAGAAATAATTTTTAGAAAATACCTTTTTCAAAACAATTTTTTTTTTTCTAAAAATAAGTGCTTCATACCAAAAGTACCATAAAAATCATAAAGTTAGGAAGTGTTTGATAACCATATTAAATATTTAAAATTAAAATGTTCAGCAATTATTTTTTTTTTTAAGATTGTTTGATAACATTTTTTTTAGTTATTAATATTTTAAGTGTATTTAATAAAATTTTTTTATTAAATACTTAATTTCAAAAAAATCACGTAATTTGATAAACACAAAATTTTTACTTAATATATTAAGTGATAGAAAAAATTTGTTATTTTGATAATATCAATTCAATATCACAATTTTTTCATATTGACAATGATATAATTAATAAATTTTAAAATATTTAAAACCAAATTATGGTAATTTGTTATAAAATATATAGATATTTTATCTTAAATTTATATCTTAGTTTGATTTTTGTTTTAAATTTGATATTTAATAATTATTCAACTCTTAAAATTTTAAAGTTAAAATTATTTAATTTTTAATATTAAATTATTTAATATTTAAATTTTCATTTATTTGTTATAACAAAAATAGTATGAATGCACAATTAAGCTGAAGAAACTATAACAATGTTTGTATAAATTTTATTTCTTTTCTTAATTATTATTTCTTTTTATTATTTTTAGTTTAATATTTTATATAATACATTGTGTTTGGTATAAATGAATTTTATAATTAGCACATTATATAATTCATTTCAAATGAAATAAAATTTTTATTTGGTTTAAATATAGAATTCAATAAAATATTTTATTTTTATAAAAATATTCATATATATTTTTTAATCTTTACAAATATCAAAAAACAAAAAATAAATAAAAAAAATAGGGGAGAGAGTAGAGAGAGAAGGAAGAAAAAAGAAATAGAATGAAAGAAAGAAAGAAATAGGGTGAAAAAACATATTAGTTAGGGACTTTTTGTCAATGAGAAAAATTTTATATTTTTAGAATTCATCTGAAATTATATCAAATTTTATAGAATTTTTTTAATTAATTCTAATTTCAATGATTTGGTAAAATAGAATTTCAATTGAATTTTAATTTATATAAAATATAAATTGTGAATTTACAAATAAATTTCATAAAATTATAAATATATTTATAAATGAATTCTATAAAAAAATTTATTTACAGATAAAACAAATTTTAAATTAAAATTAAAATAATAATATTTTTTAATGCTTAATTTGTTCGCTTAAAAATTACGATATAAAAAATTGTTGAATTCTTTCAGTTGATTTACATACAATTAGTTTCTTTAATAACTTTTTACAGCGGTTGAGTATTTTTTTTTAATATATTACTAAATTAAACAACTTTATAATTTTCTATGCATATGTTGATCGCGTACCACTTGAAGGCTTGGCGCTCCTTGAGCCATTAATAACCATATAATAACCATTCGATGGCCAATAGGTGTCATTAGTGATACTTCCCAGAGCACCAAATTTTTTGAATTTTTAGGCCTTCTAATTTTTATGCTTACATATAAAAACAAATGCTAATTATTTCGCTATACAAAATGTACATATCATGTAAGTGGGGCAAAAAATGCAGAAATTTTGTTCCCAAAAATTTTATTCTATTCGTTCTCGATATTTCGATAATATTTTGTTTAACATGATTCGACTGGCTCTCAATAGCACTTAAGTTCAGGAATTCAGTAGAAAGTGTATAACACACTGGAAGATACAGTTCAAAAAATTCAAGAGCTTTTTATTTGAATGGATGCATACAAAGCTTGAGACAACAGGAGAACAAAGAAAATCTGACATTCTCATATAAATGGATGCATATAAAGTAAGCTCGAGACGAAATAGAAAAGGTTAAAAAGATTCGTTTTTTTTTAAAAAAAAAAAATAACAAACCCATGTCAAATATTCTGAAACATTAGAAAATAGATAACACAGTGGCAAGAGTTGACCTACGGTATGCAGGATGATATACATTGAGATAAAAGTAAAGGTGAAAAGGAATTAGAGTTACAGCCATTTCTTTTACCATCATTGCCCCACATCGATGGCTAAATTGTTATGAACAAGAATAAAATGAAGCCAACCACTTATACAGTATAAAATTTCGCAACATGTGACTTCCCCTGCATCTAATTTTCAAAGAAGCAACTGCTTTACAGATTCAAGCTTCGCCAGAATCTCTTGATGAGGAAGTTTCATTCCCAAAACTCCAGAGGTCTTTTATCTCTCCTCTCACTAGACCCAATATGACACAAATTCCTGACACCAAAGTCCAAAGCAATGAGATTGTTTGATACAAAAATCTGTCTTCACTTATAAACTAGAAGACTTTGATTACCATATTAAGCACTTCCTTCTGTTTGGAAACCCAAATTTTAAAAAAATTCAAATGAATTAAATTTTATTTTATTAATTTTCTTGTTTGAAGAGGACATAAGAACTCAATTCTTTCAATCTAAAAAATAAGATCCTACTTAGAATAAATCATACGAGAAAAAAGGAATACTTTTCTAGTAATAACATGTATTTATCATAGCAATAGAATTCTGTTGCTTAGAACAAATCCTAAATTAATAGAATTCTTTAATTTTCTTTTTAAATCATTTATTTTTTTTAAAATGAAATAATAGAGTTCTTTTAAATATAGTATTTTCAAATAAGAAAATTATTAAAATGGAATTCAATTTATTTGAATTATTTTAAAATCTGAATTTCCAAACAATGCCCGAGTCATTTTGAAAGGGGAAAAAAAAAAAATCAATTTCCTTGTTTAATTGAAGTCTATCATTTTAAAATCTATTCCCAATAAAAAAATTATATTTTATAACTAATTGAATTCAATTCTAATATTTTGAAAGGAAAAAAAAATTCAATTTCCTTATTTAATTGAAGTCTATCATTTTAAAATCTATTCCCAGTAAAAGAATTCTATTTTATTACTAATTGAATTCAATTCTACTAATAGAATTCAATTCAATTTTTGCATGTAATTTATTTTAAACGAGACTAGTAACTAGTAACCATTTAATCATTTCTTTTTTAAATGAAAGAATTCAATTCTTTTAAATATAGCCTTTCCAAACAAATTCAAAATCTGAGTTTTCAAATGGGGTTTTCATATTTAATTTCTTTAATTGTGTTTGATACCTTTCTGTTTTCAGCTCTTAATTCGTAAAGAAAACATTTAATATGTTAACTAAAATGATCTTTCTTAATGTGTCAAGTCAATAATAGTTGTTTCCTTAACAATCACAAGCACAACTATGATTTTAATAGACTTATACAAATCTAAGACATGTAATTGCTATTCATAAATTAACATTAACAAAAAAAAATTGGTCAATTTTGTTGCACCTTTTTAAGTAAATTGATAACTAGTAACTAGTAACCAAACCAAACTGAAAATTAGGAAAAGCAAAATCAAAATAACAGAATTCCCTTAGTCTGATGAGGTTATGTGACTATAACCAAATAATGCTCACCCTAAATATTATTTACTAAAATAACTATCACCCCAGTTGTAATAATCATCTGCCACCACCAACACCATCACAATAATCATCCCAACCACCAACAAAGATACCTTCTCTAACATCACCACTACTTGTCACTACAATTATCATGGCCACTCCATTGTTTAAACAACAATATTCAACTTATTTTTTTAATGTTACATTCTAGCCTTACTAATTTTATTAGATTTATACTCAATCTATTTTGTACTAACATTATTCAACTCTTAAACTTTTAGCACTAAATTTCTTTAGCTCTTAAATTTTCAATTTTACCAAACACTAGATAAGTCTGTCCAAAAACTAAATCTAATCACCCATTTTGTTACCTAAGGTACAAGGAACAAGATACAGCAGAGCAGGTTGACCATGCCCATCCATTAGATATAATCCTAGGTATGTAAGGAAAAGACCTGCAATCAAAAACTCCTTAATTAGCATTGTGAATATTACATAAATATCATCCACCAGCAAGTCAGAAGCAACAAAATCAAGAATTATAATTATTAGTGCCTAAGGAAGAAGCTAAATAGCATCCTTTACTTCACATTATACAGTTTGAATAGTAGGCAGTGTTTTTTGACAGTCTTCTACTGCTTCTGGTCATTATATGCTTCTATGGACGACTAGCATTTTTTTTTCAACAGACATTTTTTCTGAATCATAAAAGAATTCCACTCTTCAAGAGATGGAAAATTTTTAAAACAAAGATGCAAGGCTAGGACATTTATCAAAGTGAAGACCATGGATTGGAATACTCATCACATGGGACAACAAATAGCATGACAAAATATAGGCTAAAGTCAGCATTATGTTTAATCGCAGACGCTATTTTGTAAGACCATTTCAGTGCTGCTATATGAGAATCTAGTGGGATACAATTTACTGTCTAAATTTACAGTTTACAGGGGATAGTTAAGATTTGTTGTTTTACCTTACATATAGAATGTGTCTAATGACAAAAGCAAAAGGGGGGAAAGATTGAGAGAAGTTGACTGTCTATCTAAATTATGTGCCCAAGTATCACCAGGACATAATGAATAGTTTATCCACTAAAGAGAAGAAATAAAATAGGGTTTTCAAAAACTTGAGGAGACAATCTTTATGTTGATTGTGGTGTTCACTGAAAGGCTCTGGATGAATATTTATAGAGATGTTCGTTATGCATTTTCTCACCTATACCAGGATGTATACAGCTGCCAAATAAGATAATGACACTCATCAAACATGGATTTGGAAAGTAATTTACAGTTAATAAATAAAAAAATCACAGCCTACTTTACACATGAAATGTTTTTAATTGGTTGGGTGTATGTAAGAATTTTCCCATTTTGATATATACAGCTGTATATGACTAACATCTGAATTAAAATTTTTGGGAGATTCTTTCATTGGGAGCCTTCAAGTACTACTTCTAGATAAGACATGCAATAATGCTAATTTAAAAATTTGAGGATTTGGTGGTGTGACAATGATGAGAATCCGAGATCAAAACTCTAAAAATCAAACTCTCAATATTGACATTGTATTAATAAATCAAAGCTCTAGACAATTAAAAAGATTTTTTTTTTTTTTGCTTTAAAAAAGGATAAGGTCTCTTGCAACAAATGAAAACATAAAAAAATCTAGATAAGCTGAAAACTAAAAGACATTGACATTTTCCTCTAACCAAAATTCCCCTTGCTGGCTTACAGTTAATAGCTTATAATTTAAGATTCCAAATTGAAAACCTAATCTAGTCATGCAATAGATGCTACATCACTAAGATGGCATGATACTCCAACCTTATAATTTAAGATAAATCTTCTTATGACAATGTGATCAAATAAGATACACAAGAGTGATACAATAATGCTCACCGAATCCATAGCCAATTATCAACCAAAGAAAATATCCCTTTGACAAGATCTTCTTATTTGCTTTGTCATACCTGAGACAGAGAGAAAGAGAGGAAAAAGAGTAACATAGAGGGTCAAAAGAAAAGAAAATTATGGCAAAACCATGCATCTACAAGCAAAACAATTAGTTCTGTGACCTCCTCAGAATGACTAAAGCTCAATAAGACACTCCATGAAAATCCACATTATAAAATTATCATATTGATCTGATCACATATTTCAGCAAGAAAATCAGAACAATTCATCTTTAAAGAAATGAACCAAACAAGTGACAGCATGACAATACCAATAATAATAAGCATATGCCCATGGGGCAGAGATAAGCTTTGTAAGTTTGTGAAAATTTGAATTCCAAAATCCACATGAACTACACTCTCCCTTGGTCAATTAACTATTAACTGTTTTCTGTATGTGTGTGTGTGTGTTTTCTGTCATATTGAATTAGCATTGCTTCAGAAAATCTAACCGGTATCTTAAATCTCCTACTTTCTCCAAAAATTACAGAGTTTAGATTTTAAAAATATAGATATAAAAATTTTGAGGAAACTACATAACAAAAAGTATATTAAACTCAAAACTTGCATCCACCACTTTATTAGTTATTAGTGATAGTAACATAAATGTTACAACAGTACCTTCGAGAAAATGACACAAGCAAGCCAGGAAAAAGAATGTCCCCAAATCCAATCATGTCATAGCCACCCCAAGGATCTGCAAACCGGGGAACTCTCAAAAGCATGGGAATTGATTCCCCACCGCTGTTGTCACCTCGAGCAACCTATAATAGGGAGTAAATCATCAAAGGATTGTTATAAAACAGGTTCTGATTAGCATCACAAAGACAGAGAAATATCTTTTTGTAGAAATATTAATAAAAAAATTTTACCAGAGGGAGAAGAATTTAAATGAGAAAGCAGTGATTCCAGATGTGACACATTCTACAATCCATAGATCATCCAAAATGCTTTTAATAAAGAATCCAAAGGGCGCTATAAGTAAATATCTTTGGTAGTTCAATTCTTGGCTAGTCCAGAACACTGTAAGTTACTGGATGCTGTATCTAGTAGTGAACGATAATTTCTTGACAACAAGGAAGGGCCCAATGCACAGAGGCATAAACAATTATTCAAATAGGGGCAAAGAAGATGAGAAATTACAATACACAGGGCAATCGCAAGCCCCTTATATTTTTCAGAGTGCACAACCCTGACGAGTCCAACAAAAGTGGGGCATTTGAACAAATGGGTACAGAAGGACTTTCAATTCTCACAACAAAGGACAAAAATTTCAGATGATGCTGTCCACATACTTTGGTTATATAGGGGCAAAAGGTAGATCACGAGAAAAGCATAATAGCTGAGAGACTGAGCCAGAAAAAGGGCCATTAAGGTTTCAAATGGTGCATACCTGAGTAGCTATGTCTAGCTAAGAAATTGCAGCAGAAAGGATTTTATATGCATTTCAAATATAAATTATGTACTGCAGTGTTTCGATTAGTGGTTAATATCTAAGCAGCTAGCCAGATCCACAAAAAATTTTTGAAGAAACTACACATCAACCTCATTTTCATTCAAAAGAAACATATAAGGTGGAATTGTTACTGAAGCATTACACCATAACAGGAGAAAGGAGGGAATGAGCATTCCCATGGGAAATCCTAACCAGCTGAGTCTAAGTTGAATTATTTATCATGAATTATTGACATATATGCTAATAAACCCAATTACCAAATATCATATATTCAATATTTCTTTTCAACAGTTATCAGAAAAAATGAGCAAACTAATGAAGCATTCTTTTTGAAAATCATTTTCATTTTCCCATTGCATGCATTTAAATTCCAAATTCAGCTCAGATTTCTAGATTATGCTCCTGCCATTGGTCTGAAAATTTGCTCTGCATTTTTTTTGAACTCATGAACTTAATGGGAATTTGGCACATTTATACTTGGGGGAGATATTTTGGTGTCCCAAGAGGTTTCCGTGAGAATATGACCAACCTGAATCTGTTACTTCTACACCACTATAGTTAAAATTCATAATCACTGCATATTGAAATTTCAATGTTTCTGACGTTGAACCTATGCACAAAAGATTTCTAATTAGAGTACCTTAGTTAACAATTTAGCACCTATATAGTACAAAAATGGAAACAGATAGGACAAAAAACTGATACGGGTAAAGGCATTTTCTAAATTATAGGAAAACAAGGAGGTTAGATATAAAAGAATTATAGCAAAATTTCTATACTTCAACTTCTATAAATGATATTTTTAGAATATATATATATAGAGAGAGAGAGAGAGAGTAAGCAAAACCACAAGCAGTGTTTGATTCCTGAAATTATAATGCCCAGGGAAGTTAAAAACGGTGTAGTTTTGGGAAAAACAATGCCATTTGGTAAAAGGTACAGAACCTGAAACTCTTTATCGTTATCTCATTTTCCCTAGTTCAGCCCCCACCTTTTCTTATTCTTTACCTCTTTCTCTCCATCTCTCTTCATTGAAAATGACTTCAATTACCACTCACAGCTGCTGTACATCCTTGACCTCTCTAGGATGGGAAAGGCAACAGCTTCTAAAACAATATAGAGAGAGCTTCCTCTTTCTGATTCACTCTCTTTCTCAAGTCTCTGGATATTGTGCCTCTCAATGTTCAATATTGCCGCTCTCTCTTATCTCTTGCCATTGCCATTGATGGCTATCCTGTTTTTTTGACTTCTGTAATCTCACAGAAATAGGTCTGAAAAATTTCGAGCCCGTTCTATTGAGTTTCTGTTTTTGAAACATTTCAGAAACATGAAAACTCTTTAACTTTGACATTGCCGTGCATAATAATTTAGTACGTCTAAATAGAAAAAAAAATTAAAAACATTAAGAAAAAACAAAGAAACAATGAATCTAAACTTTGATTATTAAATTTCTTCATTGACCTAAAGTTTCAATGCTTAGCTAAAATCGTGTTTTTCAACAACACGGCCAAAAAATATGGCAAGTAATTGTCAAATACTTACAGCAATCATAACACTCTGGTGGAATATTATTGGGGATAGAAAGACCCAAAAGATGTCATAAACAAATGCGCAACAGAGAAGTACAGCAGCAACCTACATTGCAATCAAAACATTAGGATAAAAGGCAAATAGCATCACATGAATGCATTACAAAATAAAACCCTAGGTACCTTAATATTAGGTAGTCGAGCAACCTGCAAGACGGTTACCATCAAGCAGATACCCTGACATCAAGAAAGCCATTGTTCAGCAGAAAGCCATAGAAGATGAACAACATAATGACCAGTCCTCCATTTAGTAAGAACACAAGGCATACACTTATTTGTTTCCTCCTTTATGCAATCCAATATTTTCATTCAAATTATAAGATACACTTGTAAAAGGAAATGCTACCACAATAATGCACCAGCAAAAGATTATAGGCAGGATTGTTTAGGTGTGGATTCCATATATTAGTTTAAACTATATTCTGTAATCATCATTAGGTCATTAGGTTTCATTTCATTTTTGTTTTATTTTTCATTGTTATCAGGATTTTCTTTGTTTTGTATTATATGTAAGCTCCCATGCCTAAAGGTAGGATTTAGGTTTCATGAATTGAAATTGACGTTATCATTATCTCGTTTTTCATTTCTTTTCCTGTAACATCTATGGTTCTCCAAATTCCTGAATTTCTGAAGAAACAAATACCATAAAATTGTGCAGCCAAGGTTTCTATACAAGATACAGAGTTTTTATTTGCCCCTCCATGCAAGCAGAAGGTGCAGTCTCAATCGAACCAGGAATGAGATCTCCAGTCCATCCCATAATCACATTGATTCTATTGAACAAGGGAATACATGAAAGATTTAATGCTCTAGAACAGGCTATTAAACAGGTAAAGCTTTTTACTGCTTCACCTTTCCTTCTTTCCCTCCCCCAAGTCGAATTGCAGAGAAAGTTCAAAATCAAAAATAAAAAATAAATAAATAAACAAACACTTGAATGTATGTTTTATGAACTCAGTTTAGAGATTGAAAAAATGAAGAAACAAAAATTACAACAAAATTTACTAAACATGTCTGTCATCTATTTGAGAGGACAACCTAATTTCTGGCAGCTGCAACGCATCCTATAGCACAAGTACATACACATTAAACTTACAAAAATATCTTGCCCAATCCAAGAATATGATGCTCGCCGATTTGCAATCCAGAAAATGGCAAATGCGAGACAAAAAAGTAATACAATGAGTGAAAGAATAGAAGTCTCCCCCAAAAGAGGTAAATTCACTTTCTTTTGCATGCAATTTCTGCATTTTCTGCTCAACAAACAAGAAAGAACATGAATGAAGAGTAAATGTAAGGCTATAAGTTGGTATATTAGACGCATAAAAATGTAATCTCTTTTACCTTGAAATTAACGTTACTATACAATTATGCATGCCCTGAGAAAAGAAGAAAATAATTTGATAAGCACAAAGCAGAAATAATTTGGCAGAATTAATTGTTGTGTACTGAAAATGTTTATTTTATATGTATCGCTTGGGTTTATATGCATTTCATACTGCAGACACAAACTAGGATACCAGCTCAGCATCATATTTGTTTCCTATTTTTATTTTCTATTTTTGATCTGTCAAAGAACTAGTGTAATCTCAACATGCCTCGAATAGGATATGGGCATGGAAATGGATCTCTCCATATGTGTGGGTGAATGGGCATGCATGTAGATACTATGAAAGTTCAATCACACACCAGTGTGCAGCTCATCAGCCGCTTGGTTGGCATATTTGTTGAAGAGCCAAAATCAATCTCAGAATTGATTTTTTTAAAGGAAGCCCAAACCCGAACATCCTCTAGTGTTAAAGTTCAAAATTGAAGAATCCGGAATTGAGACTTACATAAAGAAAAAAACACAATTTTGAATTGTGTTTTGAATTGCATTCAGTCTTGCACTACTCAAGAGCTTGTCAGGAAACTCCAAAGCCAAGATCAATGTTTTTAGAGAACATGACCAAACCCAAACATCCAAAAGTGTAAAGTTCAAATTTGAAGGATAGGAACTTGACACCTAAAATAAGTAGCAAACGCAATTTTGAACTGCTTTCAATGAGCAGAGCTCACGCTACTTGAGAGCCTGTCAGGTAACTCCCAAGTTTCAATAATCAATCTCTTTAGAGCTTAAACAAAACTCCAGCTTGTCACACTGAAATCAATCAGCATAATGCAGCAGAACACTTTACTATATCTAACAGATGAAAGGGGGATAAATCTCACTGATATAAGTGGCCATTTTAATCATTAAAGTCATGTGGATTAGTTTCTGCAGCTGCCCAACATGCATTGGTTGCTATGGTTGTGTTGGAAAGCTCAGTGCGAAGTCCTAAGCATGCCAATAAAATGAACAAATGCAATTCTGTATCTTGAAGTCCAAGAGGAAAACAGTACAACAATGACTCATATTAATTACAATATCTAAGTACCACATCCAGAACCATATATAAATGTCTATATATCTTTCATTCTTCTGTTAAACAGAACTACACAGAACTACTTTTAGATGTCTCTAGTTAAAAACATAATTCATTCACTTTTTTAGTAGAGCTTCACATATGGCAACAATAGTATTTTTTTTTCTTTGCCGACACCAACTATTACTATATTCCATTATGTAAAAAATACTTCAAAGGAGCTATTTACCTCAATGCCACCAAGGCAGAATAGTATAATAAGCAGCCAAACAAACCAACTTGACATGAAAAAGTAGAGTAGAACCAGAAAAGTTGATGCTGTTAGGACAAAAACAACTGCACTCTTTGCATTGATATTGATAATTTCTGTCTCATCATCTTTGACTGATGAAGCATTGGAAGTTTCCTAGCATATTAAAGAAGAAACACTATTCAAGTGTTGATCATTTAAACAATATTCAGAGAAACTGAAATTGAAAAGAGAAAAGAACTAGAAAAAGAATCCATGCACACACATCCTTTTACTGGAAAACCAAGAACAGAGAGAGCATGACAGCAATGGGAATATATACATATATATATATATATCCATGAAGGAATTCCTTTATATGGAGTTCATAGTCATCTCTATCCAGAATCCCATATATCTTCTAATTTTGGATAGCATTACACACAAATTAAGATGTTATAAACATCTATGACATTAAAAACATAGTCTCACAACTATAAGAATAAATCAATAATAATGGCTAAAGGCATGTCAGCATCCCTTTCATAGCAACAAAATCAACATAGAATAGCTTTAGAGACCATTCGGTAGTACAAACCAATCGGAATAAATAAATAAATAAAATTCAGAAACTAGTGACAGCTCATGATAGAAAGTAGGGAGAACAAATATCCAGTAGAACCAGTGCAACAAAAGAATTTGAGTCAATCCGACTCAACATTAATGGTTCAAGCATTGTCAAACTGAGTAAACCTAGCCTGCACCAATAGCTTTGCATGACTTAAATTCTGTACTTTTATCTAAAGAATTATCATTTTTTTTCCCATCAAATATAGGGGTATATGAAAGAGCTATCAGTTTGGTCCCTTACTCACCTTCTATCACTCTTGCTTTTTCAATCCAACAATCTGACCCTACTCTCTCATTGTAACACCAACTAATTAACTCTTCAGGGATTAACTTGTTAGGCTCATCTTTCCCATCCTAAGTTTTTTCCCTCTGCTAGTCTTGAAAACCTCAGCCATATATCACATCAATCTCTCAATCCCAAATTCTGCAGAATCAATTTTCTTCTTTTCCAATCTTCATCAACGTAATTTAATGATCACTTTAGAATTTATACCATGAAGCCTTGACTTAGGCATTGCAGGTTTGAGGCCCAATATATGACCTCTTTTTTGTTTGTGCACTAATTAAAATCAAAATATAATTCTGGAGGCAAGTTATTTGTGACATGCAACAATATAATTTCAAGATGCATGCCATGTTTACTTATGAACTATATAGACTCCCATGAGCCTTTCTTGCCTTTCATATGATTTGATATTAGTCCCACAGACTTTCCACTGATGCAGTTTCATCAATATCACTCTAGACTCTAGTTTTGAGTCTATAATCCAAAACAACATTGAATATAATCCACTGAAACTGAATTGTTCAGTCTTGTGTTTTCTCAGCTTAGTTTTCCACCCCTTTCAAACTGATCAGTTAGCATGTAAAGGTCACCTAGTTTCATCCAAGTACCCTACCCATGAATAACCCTACTAGAAAGAGTTTGCCAATCAATGCATAATTTTTTTCCTAAGAAATAACAAAAGTTACACTCTTAACATAGCCAAAGACAGCAAATAGCTAAAAGTTTCTCTACTTTAAGGCTTTTATAAGATGGCATCCACATGCCCAAAATACCTTCAAGCAGTCACCCTAAATGACAAATTTTTTGTATCATCCTGACCTTATGCATTTTTCAGTTTTCTTATGTAAATTTCAGTCCACAAACTATAATAAGTTTTCTGCATTTTCTGCATCAACCTTTAACCTGTTCCAAATCCTGAAAATTAAAAGAGTGAAATCCTCTCTTCAATAATTCCAAAACCCGATCACAAATATCCTAACAATGGCCTACCAACAAATATATAAGTTTGCAGATGTTGCAAATCAATCATAAGAATTGCATCATTCTCCATTAGAGGCATATAAACAATAGATCCACATATTAGTTTTATGGTTTTTGACAGCCATAGGAGGAATAAACTGCATGTAATTCACACTTAAAAAAGTTCTACGGAGTAACCAAAATTTTCAGTTTTACTTAATTTAATTATTGACCAAAAGAATTTTTTGGTTTGAAGATGTCTGTTCTGGGGAGATCACTAATTCATTTGTCCAACTTGCTAGTGTCAATTGCTAACAAAAAAGTTCATGTCCAAATTGCTATTCTTAAATGCTCCCAATCAGACCAATGTCTCACAAATATTAGAATACATGTCAATCACATCAGCTGGTTCAACAACAACATTTTATAGAAGAAATCATGAAAAGCCATAAATAAGGACAGAATCATTGAATGTGCATACAAAAAGCTGCAAAAAATACCATCACACTCGGAATCATTCTGGAAGTGAGAACGTACAATGACATTGATTTGTAAATCCACCAGCAGAATCCCATGGAAGATAATTGTGGACAGTACAATATATATTGTGACCATTTTATATAATGGATTCACATAATAAACATAATTTTTGTAATTATCGTGACCATTTTATATAATGCATTCACGTAATAAACATAACTTCTGTAATTTTAACTGTTACAGGACGTTTACTCCCATGATATCTGTTCTGCTGAGAAAATCAATCAACAAGCACATGCACAGAAAGAGGGTGGGGAGGAGGAACAATCAAAAGGTTTGGCATATGTTTTATGATGAAAAATATTATATATTACCTTTGGAGATAATTCATTATACCGCTCATCAGTCTCCTCAGGAGCAGTAAACTCTGACCAAAGTGTAGCACAGGCCACTGTTCCAACAGCCA
>CATIWR010216891.1:0-12157 GCA_949677035.1 Omphalea diandra
AAAATACACAAGGTACCAAAAATAATATACCTTAATTTTAAGCACATAATTATTTTCTCATATATGTGCAAAATAAACAAATAAATAAATATTAATTATTTAGTTATTTAATTTTATTACAAAATTAATATCACTAAATAATAAATTGATAATCAATTATATATATATATATATATATATATATATATATATATATATTCACACATATATATATTAACAATTATAAAAATAAAGCATGTCATGGTGAATATAAGCTAGTAATCTACATATAACAGTCCACAGAGTATAATCACAAGAAGACCGCTTGGCTCGGTTGGCTAACGTTACTGCCATTGGAGGGACGCGGTCGTGGGTTCGAGACCCATTGCCCGCATCCCTCTCCTTCCCCCCCCCTTTTTTTTTTTTTTTTTTAATGTTCTGCCACAGAATCGTGGCTTCACCGGCGACAATTCCTTTTGATCGGCGATAAACAAAACAACCAGATCGGGTTGTTTGTCACAGCGCAATCATCATTAACAAAACAAAAACCAACAGTCACAATTATCACAAAACAAATCAAATCATCCCGTTATCTTTCTCTTCCTGGGAAAACCAAGATCTTGGTTCCGTTTTGCGCATCGGAAGCTTCATTCATAAACCCATCATCAAGGCACAAAACAAATCAACAAACCAACAACACAAATCAAGATCACAAATCAAGAACCAAAATCTCAGCTGTTACAGTAGATAGAGAAAAGAGTTTGTTGTTTTCGGTGGTTGAGGAGCTCGATTTGATAGAGCTTGTCGTTCGCCGATGAGAGTCATAGCGGCGATGATGATGAGGGGGAAGGGTTCGGACGTTTGTGAGGTCAACGGCAAAAAAAAACTTTCTTTGTTATTTGTAACCCTCGAACCACAGAAGAAAAGAAAGAAGAAGAGAAGAAAGAAAAGAAAAAATTTTTGGCAGAAAACGGAGACGCGAGTTTGAGCCCATGACCTCTAAATAAACTCTCCGCAGCACATCCGTCCGAGCTAAGCCAAAAGCATATTACAGTAGGGGCAAACAAATATATAATAATTCGATACAATAATAACTTTGCCAGAAAAATTCTTCACTATCACGGATCGAACTCGCAACCTCACCTACCAATACTGCAGCCCTCAACCGTCTAAGCTAATCAAGCCGCTCGTGACGATTGAAGCAACTTTAATATATATATCAAAGCGATCAACAACTTTGATCATCAAAATAATAATATATTTTTTTTCTCTTAACAATACAAAACACCTATGGTTCTAAATTATGTACTACAACCAAAACTCTGATACCACATGTACAATATTTAATTATGATCTTGTACGTAAATTTAGAACACCAAGATATTAATAACTGAACGGAAACAAATTGCGTACATGTCTCCGCGTTGAATCTCAAATTATTTTGAACCATAATACTAAACGCTGAAATTAAACCACTTGAAAATTTGTCATAACGGTTGAAAAATGAAAGCTAGATCTTCCTCTCCTTGACCTTCTCAAAGACGGCTACAATGGGCGTAGCAATTAGGGTTTTTCTATTATGAAGGCAGGAGAGGAGACTTAGCCTATTTATAATAATTTTAACAGGCCCACCCATCACAAGTCCATGTTAAAATAGGCCTACACTGACCGTCTTCCATATTGGCCCACAAAAGATGTCACAAGCTCATAACTCCATTGATCACATTTTAATTAGACTTACCCTAAAACAATAAACTATATTATTCAGTCCGATTTTACAAATAATTAAAATCAACTCATAATTAATATTAGTCCACATAATAAAAATTTCCAACATGGGTTGGTTAACATTAATAATCCTCTACCACTAGGCTTTTATAATGATCGAGGGAGTTCGATCAGATAGAACAAATACAGTTTCAAACTAGAAGATTGGATTGCCTTCCAATATGAGAAATTGCTCAAGTTCTATTTCCTGTGTGGGCGCATTGGCCATATTCTTAAATGGTGTTCACATCAAGATAAATAGGAACATCAGAAGGCTTCATCTTTTGGAAGAGTAAATTAAGGAGCTTGGCTTAGAATCAATGTTAATCAGGACCAGCTAGGAAAGCTTGATCCAGGTTCTTTAGTCACCATGATGATCATAGGGAGGAACGAGTTGAGCCATGTAGATGAATAGTGATAAGGAAATTAATGAGTTTCCCAAGAATTATCGGAGTAATATGAATAGAGGGGATTCTAGAAGCTCAGGGTGTCAATTGCTTCAAATGGGTGAGGAAAGCTCGAGGTTTGCAGAGACATTAGGAGTGGAGAATTGGAGGCAGAAAATCATTGCTTTCAAATCCATTGAAATTACTGTGCCACCCTCTCGATCAGAAGTTTTGAATGAAAAAAAGAACATCTACTGGGTCGGGAATAATTATCAACCAATAAGTTAGGTCCAATAAGTGACAATGCTGGAAAATAGAAGCAAATTGGGCCAACCAACCCAGTTCAGAGCCCAAATAATAACTCACCTAAAGCTACCAAGAGCCATGATCACTTCAAGTTGGAACTGTCAAGGGTTGGGGCGGGCCTTGACAGTTTATCACCTCTGGAGCTTGATGAAAGCTTCCTGTCCTGGCATGATTTTTTTTATTGATACCAATTAGAGTAAGGTGTATTTAGAGAGTATTCAAAGTCAGTTGGGTTTGATGAATCAACTTATGTGGATGTGATAGGCAATTTGGAGGGGCTTAACTTTGTGGTGGATTTATGGAATTCAATCGAAAGTTTTAACCTAATCTTAGAACTGGATACAAGCTGTGAGCATTTTGGGAGGTAATTACAAATGGTACAACACTTTTGTCTATGGTGGTCCTTTACAAGAAGGGAGAGCTC
Organism: Omphalea diandra; assembly: GCA_949677035.1. Classification (NCBI taxonomy): domain Eukaryota; kingdom Viridiplantae; phylum Streptophyta; class Magnoliopsida; order Malpighiales; family Euphorbiaceae; genus Omphalea; species Omphalea diandra. The sequence continues at coordinate 2,863 of CATIWR010216891.1, forward strand.
AAATCTTAAAGCAAGTCCAGATGCTTAAACGCGATGAGGGTAAGGTGTGGTTGATTATTGGGGACTTTAACATGGTAGGCAATATAGAAGATAAATCAGGAGGATGCTTACCTTTACAATCCCAAACTGTTCTGCTGAGAAGGTGGACCCAAGATCGTGAGCTTTTGGAATTCCAAGGTCATGGACCTTGATTCACGTGGTCTAATAAGAGAGGTGGGAAGCAAAACATCTGATAAAGAATAGATAGATGCTATGCAAATTTATAATGGTGGCACCTTTTTCCTCAGCATACTTGCTGTATGGGAACCTAATGGGGTTTAATCATAGACCACTAATACTACATTTCAATAATACTAAGTGAAGAGGAAGAAGAGGTTTCAGATTTGAGGCAAAGTGGCTGAGGGAATTGCCTTGCAAGCAAGTGGTCTAAGAAGCTTAGAGAAACTCAAGTAGAGGTTCTAAACAATTCATTCTTAGCTAAAAGCTATAGGTGAGTAGTAGAGCTCTTCAGAAATGGCGCAAACAACACATAAAAAATTCAAAGACTAAGATTAATGTTGCTCTAAATTAGTTGCAGGCTCTTTATGAAGCGAGCTCAACAGAAAAACAAATGAATGAAAGTTTAATCTAGGAACTTAATAATTAATAGAGCCTTGAGGAGTTCTACTAGAAACAGAGATATAGAATTCAATGGCTGAAGAAGGGAGATTGGAATACGATGTACTTTCATGCTTGCACAATACAAAGGCATAAAAGAAACCAAATCATCTGCCTGAAATCTGAAAGGGGGATTTGGTTTTCGGATCCAAAGCAAATTGAAGAGGAAGCCAAGAATTACTTTATGGAGATGTTTAGTGAACGAGAATTAGTGAATGTTGATGAAATGGTATCATGTATTCCCCAAGTGTCACTCTAGAGATGAATGAAAAGCTACTGTCATGCAACTAAAAATGAAATTAAAGAAGCAGTTTTTAGTTGGGGGTCCAGGTCCTAATGGTTACCTTACAGCTTTCTATCAAAAATTTTGGAGGGAGATTAAAGGGGATGTGTGTACTATGGTGAAATAACTCTTTACTGTAAAATTTCTCCTCAGGTCTTAACAGGACCTCCATTGTGCTTGTACCAAAGGTATGCATACCTGAAAACTTAGACCATTTTAGACCAATTAACCTATGCAATGTGATTTATAAAATTATTTCTAGGATCATAGTTAATAGGCTAAAACGAATGTTGAATTCTCTCATTCATCCATTGCAATTTGCCTTTATTCTTAGTAGAATTATCTAAGAAAATGTCCTTATGGTGCATAAATTTCTCCACTCTTTTAAAAGGCCCACTTCACCTGCTAATGCAAAGCTAGCCCTTAAACTCATTATATCCAAAGCCTATGATTTAGTGAATTAGGCATTTGTGGGCAAGATTTTGAGAAGACAAGGGTTTCATGAATCCTTTATTTGCCTAATTATGTAATGTATATCCATAGTATCATTTATTATTATTATTATTAATGGCTCTTACTCTAAACCATTTTTCCTCAAGAAAGGGGCAGGGTGATCCACTATCCCTTTACCTTTTTTTTTTTCTTATTTCCAACACGTTTTCTTACTATATCAAAAAGCAATTCAATAGGCTTCAGATAAATGATGTTAAAATTTTAAAAAAAGCCCTTGCTATTATAGGGCCCGAATTCAATATATAAAAATGAATTTTCATATATTTTTAAATATAAATATTTAAGAAATAGAGTAATAATTTTATTTTCTCCTACAATCTTATCATCTCCAACCACTATTATAGGGCATAAAAAAAATCACAAAATTAAACACTCTTCCTTTTTCATGACCATTACACACAAATCTTCTCCGTTTCTTATCAAATATTGGTTAGTTATGTTAGAAAGTCTTAAAAAAATAAAATCAAACCCAGCAAATTAAAACTAAAAAAATTCGAAGTTGCCTGTTAATGGAGATGGGTATTATACCAAAAAAGAAACACAACATAAAAGCTTTTATCCTCAAGGAAAAATATGAAATAAGTATTACAATAAAATAACAGTTCTTTACTTCAAATAACACTCAAATAGGAAATTTCTTTTATCTTTTGCCACTATTTTTTAGATTTTCTTTCACTTTCTCACCAACAAAATAAGAAAAGAGAAAGAAAATTAGAAGTAACTTCAATAATAGGTTTCTGTAAACCAAACTAAAGGTGAAAATGAATGAGAAGAAGGATTTTGGATTCCCATATTTATCTAACAAATGTTTCAATGATTGACGAATGAATAATAGAATAGCCAAAACATATTTCGGTTGTCAGCAACAAGCGATTGATAGTAAAGGAAAAGATAAAAGAAGGAGGACTAATAAAAATTTTGATTAAGCAACAATGAATAAGAAGGCGAGGAAGAGAAATAAGGATCAAGATCAGAAGATGGGCATAACAATAACGAGCAAAGGTGAAGGAATTCTTCACAATCCTATGTTGCGTGCAGGTGGCCATCAAGCACTTCGAGAAAGAAAATGGATAAGACTGATGAGCCACAGTGGAGGCCAAGGTGGTCACAGTGATTGGCAAGTAGTTGTAAGATTATTAATGAGAAGCTGGAGATTAAGAAGGAGATGTCGGTTATAAACTTGAACTTTTAATGCACAGAAACTCAAACTCCTAGGGGGAGACATTTTCACATTTTAAAAACTTTTCCTTCCAGAAAACTTACCAAAACATGCCTAAATTAAACATGTATTTGATATCTTCGAGTCTAATTTGATAGTTTTCAAATATAGATCTATTGTAGATATTATATTTTGTATTTTATGAATTATCTTTCAATTATGAATTCAAAAAATCGCAAAATTATAAAGCAACTTTAAAAATAGAAGCGTAAGCACAATATTTAAGTATATCTAAAAAACTCAAAATCTTATCAATAATGGTGGACTCGAGGATAAAAATTAAAAATTCCACAAAAAAAAGATAACAAAACTCTATTCCAATAGATTTGAAGAAAAAAATAATAAATCTAAAAAAAAAATAGAGAATTTATTAAAGAAAATTAAAGGAAAGAAATTGGACTACCATCTAAAAAGAGAAGAAATTGAACTACTATTGCTCTTGATTACTGCAAATGAGAGATACTCAAAGCAGAAAAAGGAGAGTTTTTATTGCAATGTGTAGTTTTTATTGTGAATTTGCTCTCGGGACAAATGAGAGATCCATTAATTAAGATTTGGATTCTCTAATATTTGGATAATGTTTCTCATCATCATGTTTATATAATTTACTACACCACTCAATTTATATTGTATATTGAGATTTTAATAAAAATAAATTTAAAATTTTTTAAAAATAAATTATTATTTACTAAAACATAACTAATCATGTTTATCCAAATACAAGAGAATTTCAATTTTTATTAGCTTGCAGGAAATTTATTCCTATCAATCAATCAATATATATTATTAATTCCAATTTTAGAATTAATTTTGAATTATTACTTGTTATTTATCAAACAATTATATGTAATGATGCCACATATCATTGTTTAAATAAAAAATTAAAAAATTATTTGGGATATAAAAATTCTTATAAATAAAAATTTAGAAATTTAGAAAATAAAAATTGTAAATAGAAATTCAAGATCATATAAAAACCTAAAAGTACAAAATTTAAAATAGGAAACCTAAAAGTACAAAATTTAAAATAGGAATCAAGAAAATTAATTTCATTGATTATTCAAAATTTTGAATATATTAAGACTAACGATAGTGTAATAGATAAGAATTATTTCATTCAAGTTTAATAAATTTACTCTTAAAATTATGTTACATAAAATTAGATATCTAAATTAATAGACAATGTTTTAACATAAATACTTTCATATATAATTACAAATTTTGAAATTTTATTTTATTATTTCATTTATTCAATAATAAATTTTATAAAATAATAATTAATCATTTACTAATTAAATAATTATTTAATAAAAATAAATAATAAATTTATTTAAAATTTATTATTGTAATTAGACCGTGCAACGGAAGGATTCACGACTAATGATGAGTTTAAAAGAGATAATTTGGACTTATGTTTTTTTCCTATAAATATCTTAAGTCATGATACAATATAGTTAGGGCTACGGTTAGAATGTAGATTCTAAACCCACATCTCCGATTCATTAAATTCGTATATATCTCAAATTCTTATATTCTGAACTTAAGTTCAAAAATAATGTACAATATATGTGCATTTTAATATATATACAGTTCAACATCAATTTATAGGTAATACCAATATATATGCATTTCAATAAACATATAGTTTAACGTCAATATATGATCGAATGTATATATAACTTAATACCAATATATATAATACATTGATCTTAATACATGAAGCAACGTGCACACACGAGTTATGATATAATTTGTGGATGGACAAAATCTTGTTGTGGACCACCACTAATAACTATAATACCTAACTTTTCGCATAGATGACTGGTTTTGCAGCCCTATAGATTCTCAAGAATTTAGTAACTGATCCCTTTTGACAATTTCCACCTCCAAAAATTTAGCATATCTAAAATCATCAAACATCCAAGAAAATGACAGCAAAATCATATTTTTATCTCTCCTCTTCTTGATTCTGCAACCATTCAATTCTTTCGTTTCCTTGATCAAAACAATCCAATCTCAATAACCCATCTTTGTCTTTAGAAGATAGATTTTGGGTCTTCATTAATGAAGAAAATGGCAGAGTTGAATACTGGTGCTCTGGTGAAGTTTCTTCAAGAAATGGGTGTTGGTGATGAAAAATTGCAAGATAATTGTGAGCCTGTGTTGTTACAGATTAGAAGCATAATTCCTGTATTAAGAGAAGGTCACCTTTGGCCGAATCAAGGATTCTTTATCAGAATTTCTGATTTGTCTCATGCAATTTATGTTTCTTTGCCTCAAGAACAAGATGAGATGGTTCTATTCGACAAATTGCACATTGGGCAATTCTTGTACGCGGAGAAATTGGAGGCTGCATATCCAGTTCCATTGCTTAAAGGCATTAGGCCTGTTCCTGGTAGGCATCCATGCCTTGGAAATCCTAAAGATCTTATTCCTATTCATTCTTTGGAAAAGTTTCTTTGTGTGTCTAAATTGGAGTCTATAAATGATGAGATAGGGAATACAATGGAAAAGCCTCGATCTTTGAGCATTTCGAGAGCAAGCTCGAATGAGGGGATAGGTAGAATGGCAGGGAAGATCTGTGTGATTGAAGAGAGTAATCATATAATCAAAGAGAAACAAAGGGAAAAATCTCTCTATTTGAGTGATTCAGGAACAAGCTCAAATGAGGGAAGCTCAGATAGGGAAACGGTTCGGACAGCAGGACTCAGCAGACCAAAAGAAGAAAATAATGATACCATTGAGAAGAAGCTAAGTGAAAAATCTCAATCTTCAAGAGTTTCAAGAGGAAACTCAAATGAACGGATAGGGAGGTTGGGAGAGTTGGGTTCAACAGCTGATGAGAGTAATGGTAAGACTAGAAAGAGGCAAAGTGAAAGGTCTCGCTCATTCAATGTTTCAAGGGGAAACTCAAACGAGAGATTAGGTAGAAGAGCCTCAATGTGCAAGTCTCGGAACAGTGATGTCGAAAGTATCTCAAGTTATAGGCCTAAAAGGAATGATTTGGAAAGTTATTACAAAGGACTTCCAAAACATAAGCCGAAATATGGTAAGGATAGTGATATAGGAAGTACAACCTCAGCCACCTCCGCATCATCAATGTTTAAGAGAAGAAATTGGAGTGGGAAGGAAGCTAAAAGAATAGTGGGCATTGCAGACACCCCAGTTGAAAAGAATGAAGTGAAATCAGATGATAGTAATACTCCTAGTGCTCCTGTGAGTGCCTTTATACCTTCTTTCCTCCCCTGTCGTGTAAATTATAGAAAATTCTATGTGGTATTAATCATTGTTCAAGCTGAGATAATCATTAATTTTTGAAATGCTTAAGTAGTAGAAATGAAACAACCATTGGTTATTCCAAATCTCAGCAGCATAATTCAACACTCAAAGACAAGAAATTATAAAGCTGTTGATCTGGGAATTGAACAAAAGATTGTTTTTGTGGTCTTTAAAATGCACTAAATTGCTTAGCTCGACTAGCATATATCATTTCGCTCTTTCTTCGTGTATAGATTCCTCTACCTTCTTTATCTAATGATGGAAGCTCTGATGACAATTCAAGCTCTACAACAAAAATAACTGCACCTAATATAGTTGATAAACTATCCAGAATTCCCAGCATGAGTAGCATCCGTTTGTTGGAGAAAACAAATGAAGATTCTGCGAATCAAACAGTGACTTTCAGTTCAATAAATGACACAAAGTGGTCAGACATTAATATATCATGGGATTTCCTTCCTTCATCCTTGGTGACACTTGGCCAGGTACTTGCATGACTTAGTTTGACAGTATTGTCTCTAACTTAAGTCATGTTAGAGCATCAGTTATGTATACTCTACAGGAGGTGTTAAAACAAAGAGATATTGCTTTGCTTGCTGCTGTGGAGGCTTTACTAGAGGCTTCTGCTTCTCAGAGGTTGCTCAAATGCCTAAGGTATGTAACTTGCCAAGTGTAAGCTAATGACATCTGACAGAAATTTACAACTGATTTCGTTGACCAATTCTTTTTATTTTTCCAGCCTTTTCTCTGTGATTCTCTCAGACAAGGAGGGTGAACAGAATCCATCACTGGAAAAATTTTTCAGTCTTCAAGATAATTTGGCTCAGACCAATTTAATTTTTCAACAATTAACGAGTACCATACCTGCAAGAACAGCTACTATTGATACAAATTTGGTTACGGAAGAAATGGAACTTGCATTAGGCAGAAAGCAAAATGCAGTTACATGGATCAAAGCAGCTTTAGAATCTGACCTTACGCCAGTTTCTGATCATATCAAAACCAGGTGCAGTGCCATGGCAGCTACTAAGATACCAAAATTATCAACTAAAACAAGCCATGGAAGCACATCAAAAGATACATTACTTCACAAGAATCAGAGAAGTAAATGTGACTTACTTGCTGGGATAGCTAATGATATGAACAGCCAACAAGATTGGGTAAAGGGAAGTACTTTATTCATATCAGAAGAGTTAGCAAATTCCTTGAGTAATGAGTGTACAATATGGTTTTTGACTTGTGTCGAGGATTATTTAGAATGGGTTACTAGCAAAACTAGTTGCACACAATCTGATAGCCAGCAGGTAGTTGACATAATGTACCAGATAAAGAAAGTGAGCGACTGGTTAGATATAAGATTCAAGGACAAGTCCACAATGGAGGATTTCGAATTAGAGGCCTATCAAAGAGTGAGGAATAAAATATATGGGATCCTTTTGAAGCATGTAGAGAGAACTACAATGAGTGTGTGCAATCGTTGAATCTTAAAAAATTTTGGCCCATAGAATCGGTAGACTTGCAGATAAATTTTGCATACGGAAGTTAACTATCCAAACAAATGGTTGTAAATGTTTTAGCAGAAAGAAGTTTGATCATTTCCTGTCAACTTCATTTATGTGATAGTTATCTTCATCTTTCCTTTGGCTAGATGCCAAACTCATGATTAGAAGTCAATTTATGTTTCTTTATCTATTCAAGGGCAAATTTTAGTTAGTGCCAAATTGCAAAATCTTAGTCTTTATTGTTTAAATTAAAATAAAAAAAATCTTGATAAACAAATGAGCAAAAAATTTGGAAGTATAGTATATCAATAAGTAGCATGTTTAAGTAGAAATCAAGGTAGACTTAGAAATTAGGAATTTGGGTGGTTCTTGGTTACACTGAACCAAATTGAAGAATAGAGCAAAATGTAGCATTGAACTGCTAACAAACCATTATATATTTAAATAATCGGTAAAATTAATTTTATGATTTGATTATTTTCTTATATTATTAATGGTAAATTACAAATTTAGTGTTTGAACTTTTTAATTTTTTCTATTTAGTATCTAGATATTTTTTTTATTCAATCAAGTGTATGAACTGGTAAAATTATTTTTAATGTAGTGTTTTCTCTAATCTGAACGGTTAAAATCATTTTCATGTGACAACCACTAATTATTCATATTAGAGAAAAACACCATATTAAAAATGATTTTATCAATTTAGACATTTGATTGAACAAAAAAAAAAAAGTCTAGACACCAAAATATAAAAAATTAAAAAGTTCAGACAAAAAATTTATAATTTACCCTATTATTAACCGAATCAAAATCAAACTAAATTGCATCAAAATCAAACTGCATAGATAGAGGCGAATATTGGACAATCTATGTACACAATACTACACTTATATCTTATAGACAACCATACATTTTTTTTAACCTAAATGCTACACTTACATAAAAGAACAAATACATACCATATATCATCAACTAAATATAAAACTGCAAATATATATATCATTTACTAACACTAAAACTAAATTAGATTGAGACAAACTCTTTCAATCTAATTGTTATTGTCATCTCTCCCCCTCTCGCTGCCCAATTGAGCTCTTTGCTATTGATGAACTAAGGGAACTAAGCTGATAGTCTTGAGTTTTTTTAGGACCTGCAGAATAAAGAAGATATTAGAAGGAAGTCCAACATTGTGGTGGATGTCCACTATAATAATTAAGTTAGGTTAATGCTCGAGAGCAATTATATGAGATCAAGTGAATACTTGACTGGGAATTCTTTATATAAGCATTCATAAGGCAAAGTCCTTATTCAAGAAGGAAAGGGATGGGTTATCCTTGTTGAAATGAACGAGGATAAGTCATCCTTAATAGAGTGAATGATTATGGAATGCGCTAAAGAGCCAAATATGACAAATCATAGACTAAGTTGACCTCATTATAAGATGTTGGCTTGATAGGTATCGAATTGGACATAACATATGTTAGTTAGGGTAATATCATATGTCCCCTCATAGTCTGAGTCTATTTATATCTCAAAAAAAGAAGTGAGTGTGACAAAAATAAAACCACTACTAAGTTAAAAGGGTTGTAAAAGAAGTAATGAATAAAACCAAAATATGTTAGCAACAATGAGAAATTTAAAATTATACTTTTTATTGTCCCTAGGCACCAAGAAGGGGGTTGAATTGGTGATTAAAAATTTAAACTAAAGATTAAGGGAAGAAGAAAGAATTGCAAGGAGACAAAGATTTTATAGTGGTTCGGGCAAAACAATCCCTACATCCACTCCCCAATCACTTAATTGGGTATTTTACTAATTCAATGGTGTTTTTCAAGCTCACAC